>VSMD01080577.1:0-62712 GCA_008750895.1 Mirza zaza
ATGATTATCAAACGTGTGTCATTTAATAAATCATGAAGCATGTGAAGAAAACAACTCTTCTATGATTACTCATATTATTTTAAAAATTGGTTCTTAGCTGTATGGAATGGTGGTTTGCTATATCCCTTTTCTGGGGTGCCTGAGAAAGGGAGAATCCAAGAAAATAATTTTCTGACTCCAATCCAGATTTGTTAAGCACAGACTTTCATTGAAAAGAAAAATATGCATACTTATTGATGACAGATGTTAAGAACCATTCTTAATACCCTAATACTGTGTTCATGTTGCCGTCATTTTATGGAGCTAAGGAACTAAATGTCCCATTTCTTTCCCATACTTTTTGTTTGCTCTTCTAATATTCATGGAAATTTTGCAAGGTATATGTGATTAGAGAATACTATGATTGAATTTGATAGTGTCCTCAATAACTACAAAAACTTTCCTGAAACTAAACCTCCCTGAGAAGTAAAACAGGGAGCAAAGACAGGGAAAAGCTTCTCCAAATGAGCTATATAATGATAGCTGTCTGTCCATAGCATTCACATATGAAAATTCTTTCATAGTGGTTTTCTATCCAGCATATAAGAAGCTTGAATGTCATCACTCTGTCCTAAAAACAAGTAAATAACTGAACGTACTGAAAAATCAATAGCTTTTCTGTGCTCTGTCAGAGAAGTGAAGTTGCAGAAAACAAAGAAAAGAAACAATGCCCCAAATTTGGAGAGACAGGCAAATACAGAGAATCACAACTTACTGGAGAAGAGATTCCCAAGATGAAACCTCTGTGGGAAGCAGTGCTGGAGTACAAAAACATAAACTACAATTAAAATATTGCTAGACAGCTCTGAGAGCCAAAAATGCCCAAGCAAATGGGTCACAGAAAAACTCAAACTTTTGTGAGTTTAACCTCCAGCAATTTGAGCAGGTATTCACAGTGAATATCAGAGGAAAATATCTCCTCATGCTTCCAGAAAAAAGAAATCATTTTGAAATATGCCAGAGAATTTTGTTCTTAACAAGGCCAGCCCTCAAGCAGAGCTATTTTAACAGAGCATAAACTGTTGTGAAATTTTTCAAAGCCTAACCAACCTGGAGGAATGAAAATAGCCAACTCCAGCCCAATCTAGTCTTCCACAAGGGGAAGGGAAAATAGACATCTTAAGGCCACTCTATGCATTTTCTCCCATCTAAGGTGGGATAGAAGGATTGAGAGCACTTGAGAAGTTCACGGCCCAGAGGAACAGGCTCACTAAAAGCTAAGATTTAATCATGGGGTTGTAGAATTCTTTCCTTCCCCATCCCGCCAAATTACCATCACATTACTCAACACCATTTACTGTAGTTCCTTTTATCTACTAATTACATCATGTCTAGCTATTAAGACAGAATTACAAGGCATATTAAAAGGCAAAAAACACAGTTTGAATAGACAAAGAAAATATCAGAAATGCACTCAGATATTATGGAGATATTGAGATAATAAGTCCAAGAATTAATTAACTAATTTCAGAATATTACAGGGGTACACATGTTTTGAGTGCATGAATTGCTTTTGTCCAGTTTGAGTAAAAGTTATAAGTGTGTGCATCACCAGATAGAATGCACGGTACCACTGTACGCATTGGGTGCGATTTTATCCATTCCCTTCTACCCCTCCAAACTACTTGATTTCCATTGAGTTTTACTTCCTATGCTCACATGAGTGTTGATCAGCTAGTTTCAATTTAATAGTGAATGGTGTGGTGTTTCTTTTTCCATTCTTGTGATACTTCCCTTAGAAGGATGGTCTCCATTTCCATCCAGGTTGTTCCAAAAGGTATTAGTTCTCCATTTCATTCTATGGCTGAGTAGTACTCTAAGGTATACATATACCACACTTTATTAATCCACTCATGTATTGATGAACACTTAGGTTGATTCCACATCTTTGCAATAGTCAACTGTGCTACTATAAACATTTGAGTGCAAGTGTCTTTGTTATAAAATGGCTTTTTTTCTCCATTGGAAAAATGGCTTTTTTCCTCCTTTATCTCCATGTACCACTCTTGTGTTCTGAGGACACTGTGACTGGCTGCCCTGTCTAAGCCACCAGTGTGTGATCCTGCAAAACACAGATAGGCAGGAAGTTTGCAAATTATAGTGGCCCTTCTCTCCATGGTGAGCTCAGCTGGGAGTGTGCATCTGTCATAGAGAAGCAGCCATTAGTGAGCATCTCAATTCAGAGTACTCTCCTGGTTGCAATGGGTGGGAGAGGTGTTGTGGCTACCAGCTTAAATTACTTTCTCTGATGCCATGAATAGGGGAGGAAGTGTCTTAAGTGCAAGAAAGCTGGCATTCTGGTCTCTCATGGCTGTCTCCCATGGGGTGTTCCTTATAGATACCTGTTATTTGCTGGTTCACCCCACTATTCCTATTTAGCCACTCTGCCTGGGCTCCTGGAAGGCGGAAGCACCTTCAATATACTTTGTGTCCTGCTGTTAACTGAAGGCACCTACATGAGGGAGATAAAACTCACTTTACCTTTCTGCTGGGGTTTGAAACTCTCTGAGTTTGGTCTGTGTCACTATCTTCTCCTCTCTGTCTTCTTTCTCACCTTCATAGTTTTTCTCCATGGGGTCTCAGTTATCTCTCTCTGTGATCCACACCTGAGCTGCAACTCTTCTCTGCTCTCCTCAGTTCAATATTCTACCTCACAACGAGGATGGTCTTACAAATGATGTCTGTAGTCAGCCACCTTGGCTCTCCCTCCCCCCAACAATTCGATAAGTCCAGAAATTTTAAACTATTATAATTAATATTCTAAGGGCTCTAATGTATAATGTATGCAGCATATAAGGGCAGATGAACAATATAGATGCTGAGATAGAAGTTCTAAGAAAGAAGTTTAAAAAATGCTAGAGACCAGATACACTGTAAGAAAAATAAAGAATGCTTTTGGTGGGTTAAGCAGTAGACTGGACTCAGCTAAGAAAAAAAAAATCTGAGCTTGAGAATATCTCAGTAGAAACTTCCAAAATATAGAAAAAAAAAAGAGGGAAAAAAGGAAACTGAATATCCAAGAACTGCAGATAACCTGCCAAAACTTGGAAGCAAGCCTTCCAAGGGATGGATTGTCCTTCCATAAGTAAGTGGACAAATAAATTTTGGTACACCAAGACAACAGAATGTCATTCAGAGCTAAAATAAATGTGCTATAAATCTATAAAAGGTATGGAGGAATCTTAAATTTATATTATTAAGTGAAAAAACCCAGTCTGAAAAACTGTATACTGTATAATTCCAACTATATGGCATTCTGAATAAAGCAAAACTATGGAGGCAGTCAGGAGATCAGTGGTTGCCAGGTGTTAGGTGGGAGAAAGGGCTGAATAGATAGAGCACAGCATTTTCAGGGTGGTGAAACTATTCTGTCTGAAACTATAGTGGCAGATACATGTCATTATACATTTGTCAACTTTTTAAAATGTACAACCAAGAATGAACTTTAAGGTAAAGTGTGGCCTTTGGGTGATAATAATGTATCAATGTAGATTTGTCTATTGTAACAAATGTACCAATGTAACAACAATCCTCCTTGGTGGGGTTATCTTGATAGTGGCGAGGCTATATATTGGGGAGGGACAAGGTGTATATGGGAAGTCTCTGTACCTTCCTCTCAATTTTGCTAGGAACCTAAAACTGCTCTAAAAAATAAAGTCTGTTAAAAATGCTTTTACATAATTTTCTTGTTTTAATTCTCATAAGAATCACACAAAGTCAGCAAGATAGGGATTGTTCTATTCATTTTACAGTGGAAATTGAAACTTGTACTGGCTTATAAAATGAGAAATTATAATAACTGAGTTATAAATGAATTTCCCAACTCTGGTTTACTGCTTTCTTCATGTAGCATCCTGCCTTTTGTAAAAACTGACATGCCGGAGTGTTTATTGAAATTATATGTATCATTTAAATCAATAATAAAGTTATACAGATTATTTAAATCAATGTTTATTAGCATTTAAAACTTTTAGAGGCTGTGTGTATGAGTATGTGTGTGTGTATATATATATATTTTTTCAAAACATCTAGCAGACAAAATTGTTTGAATTTAGTAAATGTTCAATTAATATCTTTTGTTTATAATACATATAAAATTATGTATTTAAAAGAACAAAGAAAAGAATAATAGATTTGCATGAATTAACATCACAGAACAGGCATGCAAAGCTGACAATATACTTTATTTCAACTATATTATATGAATTAACATTAAAATACAATGAACAATATCCAAAATTATGAATTTTAAGACTTATTCACATAAATAGGTCCATAGACTAAAACAGATGCAGGTGGAGTAACCATCTCTCTCATAATTTCAGTTGTAGATATAATTTCCCTCTAAAACATCATTGAGGCCAAGCGCGGTGGCTCATGCCTGTAATCCTAGCACTCTGGGAGGCCGAGGCGGGCGGATTGCTCAAGGTCAGGAGTTCAAAACCAGCCTGAGTGAGACCCCGTCTCTACTATAAAAAAAAAAAAATAGAAAGAAATTAATTGGCCAACTAACATATATATATAAAAATTAGCCGGGCATGGTGGTACATGCCTGTAGTCCCAGCTACTCGGGAGGCTGAGGCAGGAGGATCGCTTGAGCCCAGGAGTTTGAGGTTGCTGTGAGCTAGGCTGATGCCATGGCACTCACTCTAGCCTGGGCAACAAAGCGAGACTCTGTCTCAAAAAAAAAAAATAAAAAAAAAATAAAAAAAAAAAAAAACATCATTGAAAAATAACCATGTAGGAAGGAGAAGAATTTCATTATATTATTATATTCAATAATACTGAACTTATAGGCTCAGCTTGTAGTAACAATAGCAGATAAAGGATATTTGAATGTAAAAGTCCAGATCTGAGAAAACAACCTACTTGATCCAGGCTATGATTCTTTCTGGAAAATAACTGAACTTTGTTAATCTATATACATGCAAATATGCATTACAAATATCCTCTAGCTAAAGTTATTGATATTCATTATTGTAAAAATGTTTGCTTCTATGATACATTGATCTTGTTCCTACTGTTGAAAGTGAGAATATCTAATTCAGAATGATTTTTGTCTTTGTTCTATTTTTCCTGGCCCAAGGAATACATCTTTTTTTTTTTTTTTTTTTTTTTTTAAGACAGAGTCTCACTCTGTTGCCTGGGCTAGAGTGCCAGGGAGTCAACCTAGCTCACAGCAACCTCAAACTCCTGGGCTCAAGCAATCCTTCTGCCTCAGCCTCCCGAGTAGCTGGGACTACAGGCATGTACTACCATGCCTGGCTAATTTTTATATGTATCTTTTTAGTTGGCCAATGTATTTCTTTCTATTTTTAGTAGAGACGGGGTCTCACTCTTGCTCAGGCTGGTTTCGAACTCCTAACCTTGAGTGATCCATCCACTTCGGCCTCCCAGAGTGCTAGGATTACAGGCGTGAGCCACCGTGTCCAGCCAGGAATACACTTTTAAGGATGACTTTTCCTTGATAGCTGTGGTGGAACTGTAGTCATTCATTGAGTACACTTTCCCTTCCCAGTCCTCTGTTGCCCTGAAAGCCTCAGCACCCCTCTTATTCAGCCCCATTCTCCAGCGGCTCAGCATCTTCTCCGCACTCCCATGCCCACTACCCAATCTTCTTATCTTCTCTTTTCTTGGGCCCCTGTTCTTCCATGTAGTTTACCATCCACACTAAGTCACAGTCTTCATTTTTTTTCATAAACATAAAATTTATAAAGGGGTGCCTGCCTTGATTTTGCTTTTGTATCAACATTAAACCCACACATTGAGCACAGTATAAAGAACTCAAAGCAAATTTGTTTATGCTATTTTTCTTTCAAAACAGGTCTGTTGCTAACAGGTCTCTGGGTATGCATATGAAATTCACATAGCTATAAAAGGAAAGAAACAAATGCCAGACACACAGCACCAAGCTGAGAAACCAAATGGTAAGCAGGGACAATGAAGTAACTGAGATTAGAGGTTAGCAATGAGACCCAGCACTGACTTCTATTTGGAATATCAAGCATTCTAATGAGTATGGAGCATTGTACAATTCCCAAGTAATAAAGAAGTTTGGCATCAGTGCCCTCATTGTGGCCACATATGGCCAACAATTTAAGCATGAGATGAAACAAAGAAAAAGGCATTTTGTAGTATCCACCAAGGAAAGGAATAGAGTGGTAATATTTTACTTCTATTTCCCCCTTCCCAAGGAGAATAAATTAAGAATGCAATTAACAACTTTCAAATATATTAAATGATCAAGTTAGTCAATTGAAAAGATAATGCTTCTGTTAAAGATAGTCTAAGATCACTAAAGAGTCCAAACATTACTGGTCTTGGGTAACCTGTGTTGAAGGACAGACACTCTGTAAAATGTTTCAGAGAAGCTCTGTTGCAGGATAAAAGGGATTATGCATATTGCTGTGAGTAAACCCCCAGTGCCTTCAGATGTAATGAGAATTGCTACATCTAAGGAATGCTTAGTGTGTTAAGTGCAGAGAAGTTTGCTTCTAATTTGGAAGCTAGACGTCCAGTCTTGGGAAACATCACCCTGTGGATCCGCTGTTGTGCGTCCTGCACCATCAGGAATGACACATTATGTACTGATAATCCCTCTTTCCAGTCATAAATTTGGAGTTTATGGAGAGAAGAAAGGAAAAGGAAAAGGATCAGAACTCCTGGCTGCCCTATGGACTTTGAGCCTCTGGCACAGCTGCTACATATAGTCCAGGCAAAAGAATTTGGAAATGAACTTTTTAGTTTTTCCCCTGACATTTTTTCCATGTTCACAATACAGGCTCCCACCCTTATCCCTTTATCTCCAAATATTTATAAAAAGAATTATAATTATTTTGGCATTTTGAAATCACTATTGCTGAATTAGGTTCAGGCACTTACACAAGTCTCCTGGCAATTTTATTTGTAAGTAGAGAGGAAGAATTTGTCTTATTTTAATGTTAATGGACATTACCAAGCAGATTCACCGTGCTCTGGTTACCAATATGTCTGAGTCTGGTAACATAGAACATATCTTACATAGTATGTTACACTAAGTGGATTTACTACTTACAGATAATCAATCAAGGGCAGAAGAAGCCTAGGATCTTTTGTTAGGCAGTCCCACAGGGCTCAACAAAAGTGACTGGAGCGAGTGAATAGAGTCTCAACTGCCCATGGACTACTTTGCACCACAGCTGATGGGCCCTGCAATGCAGCCTGCCTCAGGTTCTATGCCCCAGGGGCAACAGAATCATTGGGGCAACTCCTTAAACTATGAGAGAAGAAAAAAGCCCAGGTTGTCTTAGGCAGTTCCTACCTAACTCAAGATGTTACCTTTCCTAGGAGGGACAGGAACTAGGCCTGGACTGTTTCAGGCAGTTCCTCCTTATGTGAGAATATTTTATTCCTAGCATATCATACAGTTATTCTTGAGAACTACAAGCAAAAAAAGGTGGGAGGACTAGGTCATGGCCACTAGGAGAACTTTCCTATAGATATTTAGTTACTTATTATAAAGACAACGGGCTAGGCTAATGAGATATCTTTATGTACTAATCATCAGAAAAAGTTCTGTTTCAATAAATTGTTGGTATATTCTTTTTCTTTTTTTTTATTTCAGCATATTATGGAGGTACAAATGTTAGGGTTATGAATATTGCCCTTGCCCCCACCTTCCCCCTTGAGTCAGAGCTTCAAGTGCGTCCATGCCCCAGATGGTGCACATCTCACTCATTATGTATGTGGATACCCATCCCTTCCTCCCTCCTCCCACCTGCCCAACACCCTATAAATGTTATTCCCATTGTCCACTTAGGTGTTGATCAGTGAAACCAATTTGCTGGTGAGTACATGTGATGCTATTTTTCCATTCTTGGTATACTTCATTTAGTAGAATAGGTTCCAGGTCTATCCAGGAAAATACAATACACTGTTGTTTCTTATAGCTGAATAGTACTCCATGGTATTCAAATGTTGGCATGGATGTGGAGAGATAGGAACACTCCTACATTGCTGGTGGGACTGCAAACTAGCTCAACCTCTGTGGAAAGCAATATGGAGATACCTTAAAGCGTTACAAGTGGAGCTACCATTTGACCCAACAATCCCATTACTGGGCATCTATTCAAAAGAACAAAAGACACTCTATAAAAAAGACACTTGTGCTCGAATGTTTATAGCAGCACAATTAACAATTGCAAAGATGTGGAAACAACCCAAGTGCCCATCAATACATGAGTGGATTAATAAAATGCGGTATATTCTCTTCTTTCAGTGTAATTCTAAATACCAGACTTTTTGAAAAACTAAGGGCAAGAAAATTTTTTTCTTGTCTAATTCACATGGTAGTTTTCAATTATAAAATAATTCAAATAAATTCACCTTAAATAAGCTAATTAATTTACAACAAACATTCCAAATACAGGTGTATAAATTTTCTTAAGAAATAATTGCTTATGAAAAGATGAGCCTTTACTATCTTTCCAAGCTCTGAATCCTGTGAATAGGCCAAAAAGTCAATTCAACAAACATTTGTAGGGTACTTCTTAAAATTAAGTCAATGGTAAACATATGGACTCAAAGATGAAAAAGAAAGTGATGGATCCTGTCTTCAAGGAATATTTACTGTAGCAGGATGAGACAGGAAGCATAGTTAAAACATAAGGAAAATGCTTAGGAAAACTAGAGGAGGGACTGATGAAGGTGAAGGGAGAATCAATGTTAATCGATGTGGATTTGAAATGACAAAGTAAATTCGGGTAGGCAAAGAAGAGAAGAACCCACAATGGGCACAGGTTTACATGGAGATAATAAAATAGTCCCTGTGCACAACACAAAGACCAAAACTAGCAATACGGTGAACAAGATTTTGCTCCCCAGTGTTGAATCTAACAAGAATTAGGCATTCCCTATCTCTCTTCTTAACTTTGTTTTTCTACAAAGCACATTTTACACTCTACTATGCAGGATAACTTAACATATTCATGTTTAGTGCGTGACTCTCAGTGACAGATTGCTAGCTGTACACACACGCACATACACAATTTTTCTAATCTTGCTTGATTTATAGCTAGACTACATTTTCCATTCTCCCTTATAATTAGGTTTGTCCATGTGAATGAGTTCTACCCATAGCTACCCTTGGAATGTGTGGAGACCTAAAAAATGTATTTTCTGTGGGATCCTCATCTATTTAAACAAGTTAATCAAAAATGCACTACAGAATTTATGGGACCATGTGAAGAATAGTTATTTATCAGTGAAAATTTAGAATAGTGGGTAGAGAAGATTTACTTTTGTATTGGTTTATTATCCAATGAATACAGGAAAAGATTCTCCATAGTGTCCATTCACACATTCTCCCGTTCAGGGCAAGGAATCTCTCTGGACCCTTTATTGTTCAGATATACTATTTCTGGCTAATTTCTTATATCCCATTGTGAGAAAAAGATAGCAATGCTGTTATTACTCACAATGCCATGTATTTTTGGAACTCATTTGTGTTTAAACCATACATACCCTCTTGTCTGTGCAGGTCCCTAATAACATTTATTTAATGCTGGTTGCATCATTGTTCAAAACACTGCATCATTCATCATGCTGCCCAAGACAGCAGCTTCCAACAACTTTCTCAGAGACTTTTATTGTGCTTCCTTGATGATGACCACAAATGCAAGACTTATCCAGAGTGTGCAGGTGTGCAGGATAGTGTGAAAGATGATTCATTTTCTGAACATCTAAACATTACCATTTGGAAAGTATAATAGACATAAAAGATATTAAGCACATATTCTAATCATACCTCCTCCTGAATTCCTTAGGCCCCAAATCACTATATTTTTAGAATGTGATCTTTTTCAGCATTGATTGCATCATGACCTTCCACACACTGCCACCAATGGGGAAGATAGATAAGGTGCCTATTGGTAGAGCAAGAAGAGCAGTCACATCCACACAAGAAATGACTATCTGTCCTCTGGCATGGCTTAAGCTTGACTCACCTGAGCATAATACCACCGCATTAATTGGAGATTTAAAAACATTATTCAGAAACCCTTTAGCATTGTGAAGATTGTATTTGCAATCTCAAAATCCTTTGTAACAGATAGGTATAGCCACACATGAAGGAAGGTCTGATATGTGATACTAGGTCCCAGCAAGAGGGGGTTCACAGAATAAAGGACACCTGCCACTTACCACCTTTGTGTAGTGCAGGCCAGAGTCAGCAACATGGTCAGACCATGGCCCAGTGAGAGCTAATGTATGGGAAGGAGTGGATACATGGCTTTATACATGTGGCACAAGCCCCAAAGTTGATCTAACATAATGAAGGTTACCCAAATGTTAACCCATTCAGGCAGCCTAATTTAAGGCAACCCTAACCAAAAAAAAAAAAAAAAATATATATATATATACTAAATGCTGATTAGTAGGAATGATTTTCTAATCAGGCTACCCTCCAGTATCTGGTTAACCCCACACATGAGGTAGAGGGTCACAGAATAACATTACTCAAGGTGAGAAACAGGAGTGGAGGTCCACAAAGGATCTGATTTGTGATCCAGGTGTCCTGCTCAGACAGTACTCCTGGCCCCAGCCAGTTCCAGGTGTCTGGGGGACCTAGAAAATTTCAAGTAAGTTACCCCAACTGTAGAACCCCTGTAGTGCAGGGCCTGAGACAGGGGCTCTACATTCCCATGTCTAAGGAGGACCCTAAATTTTAGCCAACAGAATATAAGCATGAGTGAAGAGCACCACGTCCAGGCTGGGAATATTAAAACATGTGGAGAGTCCACATGCACTTTTTAGTTATTTTTCCTTCTATCTACTGAATATTGCATCCACGTGCTATCTTAATGTCACAAATTAAACAGATGTGTGAGACAAAGCAACCCTACCTCTTACCCTGACTTGGAGAACATTTTGAACTGTTCAACTGTATAAGTAATTACTTTCTATTTTATTTGAGCCTTTATATATTTTGAGGTTTATTTGTTTTATTAATAGTAGTTGCCTATTTTAACTAATACTATCTTCCACTTGAATATAAATTCAAGAAGGGCTTGCATTTTTGTTTACTTTATTCTCTAGTGTTTATAAGACCGTCTGACATGGTAGTGATCTAGAGTGATTAATGTTAAGCATAGTCTGCAACACAGAATTCACTTAATAAAATGACTCAAATCTTTATCAGAACCCAGCTCTAGGAGCTTAATGATTGGAATGAGGACAACAAGTATTCTACAGGAGTAGAATACAACTTACTGTGTACTTAGATACTTGGATTTTATTCCAAAAATATTGGTTAAAAAGATTCAGGCCGCCTGTGACTTTCAGACCCCAGCTGAAGAGTATATTAATGTTTCTTGCTCCACTGTTATAGCAACGATGATGGACTGAACCTGCAGGTGAAAAACCTCAATGGTTAGAACTGAAAGGAATGTGAAGTCAAGAGGTACTGCAGGCAGCTTGTGGGTGCTGTATTACAACCTGAAGGACCTTAGTTCTTCCTATGAAATACTTACATGTCTAAAATGCATAGATCTTATTACATAAAAAATATAAAATTTTATTTAAGGGAACTAATATTGGATTACTATTGTGGACAAGCTGAGTAGATCATAATTGCGAATGAATAAGCATGTTAATAAAAATCAAAGTATTGGCACATGGAGGGCAGAGCAGGTAGACTATAAGTATAAGCAGCAACTGAAATAGTAGCACAGACCTTAACCACACCTCGATCTTCTTTTTAAATCCAATCTCATTAATAAATATTATTGAGAACTAAAAAGATGTTTGGAGGCACAGAAATAATCATCTCATTGTGATAGGCCGAGATAGACATACTATAATGAAACCTCAAATAAAAAACAAATAACAATAAAAATTGAGAATGAAAGTAATTGGGTATTCAGATATTGTTCTAATGGGGTTAGGTAGGGTTGATCTGTCTTTGCTCACTCTACATTCTGTTCTCTGCCTGACCCATTCCTGTTAATCAGCCCTATGTGTTGAATAACAGCCATTAGAACAACTGAACCCAGAGTAGCCTGCTCCATCTCATTCCTAAACAAGAAACTCAAAAGCATGTTAGGGTTTAGTAGATCCAATAATGAGCAGGAGAAAGGGGTGGTGGTTAAACGTGAAAGAAAACACACTTTAGATGGGTTGGTGCTTAATGTTTGGTGGAGTAGACTCTAATTTTTCCTCATAGTTCCTCATGTGGTATATGAAAATAATTTAAAGCCTAGAAGGGCAGTGTTAGCTTTTATTAATAGTTGTATCACAGCAAAGAGTTTAGACTCTGAAGACACTACCTGGGTTTAAATTTCAACTCTACTACCTTCTAGATGTGCATATTTGGGAAAATTGCTTAATTTTTTCTGTGCCTCAGTTTCCTAATATTTAAAATTGAGATAGAAATAGTACCTACTTATGGAGACTAAAGAAGTTAATATTTGAAAAGTTCATGGCTTAAATAAAGTACACACTGTAATAAGGAGTCAATAAAATAAAAGTATTTTAACTTATTTTTAAAAGTACATAAAATGATTCATTTAATTTGTGTGTGTGCTTTTCAGATCACTTTTATAGAGAACCTAATGATGAACTAAATGTTACATATGAGAAAGGGAAAAGCCCCCTTGACAGATAGATGGGAACTGGCTTAGTACTTAAAGCTGCTAGGTCACGGTATTCTACAACCTTGTTGGACGGAAATGATCTCACAAAAAACCAACATCAGACAAGGCCACTCTATGGCATTGATGAAATGAGACCAAAAAAAAGGGGACTATCATTTTGTCTAAACACTACCATTGCAGCATCCTTGCTTCCCAATGGGAAAAAAAAAATCCTCTACTCCCAAGTAGCATGAGTGGCCACTGCTTCTTTAAACATTACAACTTGAACCTCACTCCAGTCTTCCCTCTTTCTAGTGGAAGATTTATTAAGATGTGCAACTGTAGAATTATCTCTGCTTGCTGACATCACCCACACCATAGTAAACTCTGCTTTCTGGAACCCTCCCCCAAACCATTTAACCAAAGCACAAATTTGGTGAAACAAATTAGCATCTAACACCCTTTTACTGAAATGCTTCAGGGTTTCCTGTGGTATGGAACCTTTTTCATTGCAATTTGTCCCACTACAGACGGGATCTTGGTCTTTGGCAGAGGGATCAAGTATATAATTACAAGTATCAATATATAATTACTGATATACCATTTACTGTATAGATATTTTTATTTATATATGGAATATCCACATTTTTAACATTGATTTAATACAGTCTTGGTTATTCAAATGCTTTGAAAAATGTAAATTCTAGAGTCACTTCAATTTTTATAACTATCCTAAATACAGTAAAGTATATGGGGAAAAAAGTCTGCAGTTGAATTCGATTCTCCAAATTAGGAGCAGGTTTTTATACACTCTTTTCATGTAATATTACTGTTATTCATATTACATTCCTATTCCAAATGAGAGACAGATTATTCATTCTTTGCTTTGGTGGGGGCTGGTTTTCCTGGGGTGTTTGTTCCCCTTTT
Source organism: Mirza zaza (assembly GCA_008750895.1). Classification (NCBI taxonomy): domain Eukaryota; kingdom Metazoa; phylum Chordata; class Mammalia; order Primates; family Cheirogaleidae; genus Mirza; species Mirza zaza. The sequence continues at coordinate 13,575 of VSMD01080577.1, forward strand.
GTTTCCTCAGATTTATGAGCCTGGCAAGCTTTTCTGTCTGTTGCTGAAAAGATTATTGTGCCCATGTACACACAGTCCCAGCGAATAATTCATTTCAGATCTCTGAGAACACTCTATTTCTTACTTTCAAAACAGGGATTTTTTTTATTTCCATCATCGGTCCCAATCTTAGCAGTGATTCCACAATGTCAGTATTCATTTTTGATAAAAAAAGAAAAAAAAGTTATAGCTGAGGAGGCTTTGACATAGAAGAATGGAACAGTAGTGAAAATCATCCTGAATTGTATGTTACCACCATAAAAATATTGGTCAGGGATAAAGTCTTAATTTTTAAATACATCAATTTTCTCTTTTGTTTTATTTCTTTTATCCTTACCTCAAATGTTATAAAAACACATATATTCCAGTTTAGAAACAAAACATTTGAATGGGAGGCAATGATTCTATTAATTCAAAGAACATATTTTATTTTAGTTAAAAGGATTATTCTTTGCCTCGACTTACTTGGTTATCTGCTTAGTTTGTCTAACAGTAAATCTTTACTAGTGGAATTATATTAATATTATTTCCCCATTTTTCTGTTGTAACTTTGATAATTATGCCTGAGATTTTATAAGATCCTATTACCTGTTAATTTTTATCCATTACAAATTTTTCTGATCTGTGTCTAATTACATATATTGTTACATCATTATATTTTAAGGCTAGATGAGACTTTTGGCCTTTGTGTAGTTCATTTTCTTAGGTACAGAACAAATGTGGCTGCAACTGTCCTTAAAAATAATCTTTTCTTAAAATTCCCCAAAGAGGAAGATGATTCTTCAACTTCTCATTCTAAAAAGAAACCTGACTTTTAAAGAAATGACCAGAGAGACCTTGACCATAATCCATAACAACTTGACAAAGGTACACATTTATCATTTGGTTTTGAAGGTCTCATACTAAACGTCATAAGACTGACATTTCATACAGTCAATAGATATTATATTTTCTTTCTTCCTGTCCTGATTATCCTTTTGTCAGTTCTAACATAAACTGTACTGGAATCAAATGCCTGGGTTGTTGAACAGGAAAAGATGAGTCCCATTTTAGCTAGCCTGTTGGCAGCAGAGCTATTTCCAAACCATTCCTTTTTCAACCTTTATGAAAACCAGCTGCAGGTCTTTTATAAGGGCAAAATTTAGCATGGATTCAGAAGGATTTATGTTCACATTTTCATCAGCTAAGAAATAACATTTGACTACAATATATAATCAAAACTGCTCAAGAATGGATTTGCCAACATTTGTAAAAAATGCTATAATATTACTCATCAAGGATTCTTTATTGGTGATATTTGGAAAATCACTCAGTCTCTCTCTCACTTGTTTTTTTTCTATCTTAAACTGACAATATTTACTTCTTTTAATGAAACTCACATAAAACATGTGTTGACATTGAGCTAAACACTCCCATTATGTAAATTTTTAGGAAATAATTCAACATTTTGGAAAAAAAAAAAAAGTCAGCATGTGGGAAACCATGGAATATCTTGCTCTGTAACATTTTCAAAAAGCCAAAGTAGTACTTTTCACGAATATTCCAGGAAGTAAAATACATTGCATTACTGATTTTGTTAAATTGAAATATATTTTTGTAGTCATTTACTAGTAGGGAGCATTTTTATACTTGGCATTTAATACCCACTTTTCTCTGATTCTTTGTTTTTCTATATTAATATGCATTTTATATTATTTGGGCATTAGACAGCACAACAGCACAAATTTGCATATACCCTTAAAAAAGGCAAATGTTCATTATCTTGGAAATGTGTTCTCTTTGAATATGGAGCTTTGGTAAGAATGTGTCTATACATGGTGACCAAAACTTATACTTAATGCTGAGATATGTAGTCTGAGTAATAGGGAGGCATAATTGGAAATTTTAAAATAAAGTTACTCCTGAAAATCTAAAGTTTATGGTTACTTTAAATGAAAAGGGGTAAAGGTCATCCAGATTAGCTAAATCATGCAATTATGTAAATACATGACATCTGTTGCTTTATCATCATCCTCACCTTTGAGTTAGTAAAAAGTTAACCTCTAATATTTCTTTAAGTCATCTGTGGATTTCAGAAAAGCAGGAGACCACTGGTTGATCCCTTTATTTCACAGAAGAGGAAAATGAGACTCAGAAAGGTAATCAAGGACTAGCACCTGGATTTCTTTTGATTCCATACCTGTTCTTTCCAGCAGTGGATCCCTTCTCTTCACTTTCTCTCAAGTCTACCAACATCTCCTGTGTTCCTATTTTCATGCAGATGATTTATACAAGGTATGTGACCCTATTTCATGTTTACAGCTGAAGTAGCTCCCAGGAACTGGCAAGTTCCTGGACTTGCCAAGGGAGGATATCAGAGTTGTTTCAGCACCAGCATTCTCACTCCCTCTACCGGCATCCACAACTGTTTCCCAGGTTCAAGCAAACAGGCACAAGTAGTTTCTCATGTTAGCATTTGATAGTGAGACTCTCAGTCTTGCAACATCTAGGTTAGTCATTTGCTTATATATTCTTCAGGGAACTACATGTCTGGGATCTCTAAGCTTCTCTTCATGCAGGAATTATCCCAGCAAGAAATCTGGCCTTAATTCCAAAACCTTATAATAAAACTTATGTTAAATTATTTTCCTATCATATATTAAATCTTATCCTAATAGTTCTTATCAAGGTAATCTTGCATTCTCTTTTATCCTGTATCTTACAAATATGATAATAGTGAAGGTGTTTGCAGTTGAAACAGGTAGATAGCTGGTGTTCAATCTCTATGCATTTACTTAAGTCCAATCAAGGCACTGGCAGACCCAGTGTCTGGTGAGGGACCACTTCCTGGCTTGCAGATGGCTGTTCTTCATTGTATCTCCACATGGCAGAGATCAGAAAGCTATCTGGGATCTCTTTTATAAAGGGATTAATTCTACTCCTGAGGACTCTCCCTTCATAATCTAATTACTTCCCAAAGTCCTCACCTCCTAATACCATCACATTGGGGGGTTAGGATTTCAAAATATGAATTTGGGTGGGGACACAAACATTCAGTCCATAATAAATGGCTTGTTTTTCAATAATAGATTGACAGAATATAATTTTATTTCAAAACTGAGGTTCTACCTTAACAGAAACCTAACACATGTGGAACAACACAGGGAAAGGAATCCTTTCCTTTCCAGGAAAGAAAAATATTATTTCTGCTTAATTAAACTAATCCTTTCCTTTCCAGGAAAGGAAAATATTATTTCTGCTTAATTAAACTAATTTAAAATACCACACTCTATTTGACCTGAGTCTTCAAAAATATGGCCACAACTATAATCAAAGTCTCTTAGAATCACTCCAAAACTATATCACAGCCCTGCATGCTAGCCCAGTTGTTTTCATTGTTCTTCTACTCTAGGCTATGCCTATTAATAGAATGACCAGCAGCAGCTTTCAAAATAATTGACTAAATTGTGAATTTTTCTAAATAAAAGTTCTTTGACTCCTGCATTGACTACTCTGTGGCTTAAAATTCAGAGTCATCATCACTATGTGTATATTCACCATCTGACTCTAAACAGCTTGCACACTATCATAGTGTTTCAGATTTCCTATGTTTCTTGGAAATTGATGTTCCTAGTGTTTTTTTGAACAAGCTATACACTTACATGTTTTCATATTTATCTCTTTCGCAGCTTTATGCTTATGTTTTTCAACTCAAACTCAAACACAACCATTGGTGTTTCTAACTAATTCTGTCTCATTCCCGACCAGCCAATACAAGTCCTTTCTATGGAGATCTTCATGTATTTGGTTCCTGCTTCCATTACAGTGGTTATTGTTTGCATCTTGAGCATCTTGTCTCTAGTACCCTGAAGACTTTGAAATCTTTAAATCTCAAACTCAAACACAACCATTGATGTTTCTAACTAATTCTGTCTCATTCCCGACCAGCCAGTACAAGTCCTTTCTATGGAGATCTTCATGTATTTGGTTCCTGCTTCCATTACAGTGGTTATTGTTTGCATCTTGAGCATCCTGTCTCTAGTACCCTGAAGACTTTGAAATCTTTAAAGTTTTTAAAATCTGGACTTTGCCTTATACATTTGTGTATCCTCAGCATTTACAAAGGTTCTGGCAGTTATCAAGAGCTTAATAAACATTTGTTTAAAAATTAACTAAATTTTCAAAGACAGTGAAGATATACCTAAAGAAACTTGATGAAGACTTTTTGTGACTTTTGTGGAATCACTATATTCTCTGTTAAAACTGATTCTCTGTTAAACTGATTCAGAGGTTTAAAAGTTTGGGATATCAGTTATTTGTAAGATATCATCTTAGAAGTACAGAGAATGAAAATCTTAAATATAATCTCTGACCCGTAGAAATGTTATAACCTCAGCAGTAAACACAATCCAATACATTTAAAAATTTCCAATGTTTTTCTACTTTGTTTATTTGGGGGTTGTTTTGCTTGTTCATTTGTTTTATCATTAGCCTATCCACCTTAATGGCCTCAAAATAATCAATTGTCTAATTCTTTTAATATTTCTGAGCATTTACTCTCCAAGCCTTATTATAAATTTCTCCAATCCTTTACATGACTAGTTACATTTTGGAATTTTCTGCAGTTACAATTCTTACTGCTTTTATTGTTAAAAACTTAGCAGCAAACATTTTCTACAGTGTTTTAAAAAGCATATCTCCTACCTTCTTTTGCTAAGAATGAACCCTACCTATCAAGAAATATTACCAATATAACAATGTACATCTTTACTCTAATTTTTAGTTTACCGGTAAGTTCCGATTTAATGGTGAGTACATGTGGTGTTCGTTTTCCGTTCTTGTGATATTTCCCTTAGAAGAATGGTCTCCAGTTTCATCCAGGTTAATACAAGAGGTATTAGTTCACCATTTTTTATGGCTGAGTAGTAGTCCATGGTGTATATATATATATATATATATATATATATATATATAAAACACATTGTACTTGGGTTGTTTCCACATCTTTGCAATTGTGAATTTTGCTGCTATAAACATTCGAGTGCAGGTGTCTTTTTTTATTGAATGACTTTTTTTCCTTTGGGTAAATACCAGTAGTTGGATTGCTGAATCAAATGTCAGGTCTACTGTTCGTTCTTTGAGGAATCTCCCTAATGTTTTCCATAGAGGTTATACTAGTTTATAGTCCCACAAACAGTATACGAATATTCCTATCTCTCTGTATCCATGCCTGCATTTGTTGTTTTCAGACTTTTTGATAAAAGCCATTCTCACTGGAGCTAAATGATATCTCATTACCGTTTGATTTGCATTTCTCTGATGATAGAGATGTTGAACATTTTTTCATATGTTTCTTGGCCATTAGGCTATCTTTTCTTAAAATTCTGTTCATGTCTTTTTCCCGCTTTTTAATGGGGTTTTTTGATGTCTTCTTACTGATTTGCTTGAGTTCTTTACAGATTCTAGTTATTAGCTCTTATTGGATATATAGCATACAAATATTTTCTCCCATTCTGTAGGTTGTTTATTCACTCTAATGATTGTTTTCTTGGTTGTACAGAAGCTTTTAATTTGATAAGGTCCCATTTATTTATTTTTCTTGTTACTGTGATTGCCTTTGGGTCTTCTTCACAAATTCTTTCCCTAGACCCATGTCTATAAAAGATGTCTCAACATTTTCTTCTAGAATTCTTATAGTTTCATGCCTTAGATTTAACTGTTATCCATGATGAGTTGATTTTTCTGAGTGGTGAGAGAGGAAGATGCTGTTTCAGTTTTCTACATGTGGCTATCCAATTTTCCCAGCACCATTTATTAAATAAGGATCCTTTTCTCCAGTGTATATTTTTGTCTGCTTTGTCAAAGATCATATGGCAATATGAGGATGGTTTTATATCTGGATTCTCTGTTCTGATCCATTGGTCTATGTCTCTGTTCTTCTACGATTGCCATGCTGTTTGGGTTACTATAGCCTTGTAGTATAGCTTGAAGTCTGATAAATTGATGTCTCCCAATTTGTTCCTTTTTGCCCTAGGTTGATTTTATTCTGTGGAAGAAGATTAGGTTTATTTGGTATAAATAAAATGAAACAAACAAACAAAATAAACCTAATCTTCTTTTACAGAATAGCTCTGAAGTTATTTTAGGATAGCTATACTGAATCCTATAGTATAATCTATGAAAGGAAAGTTTATTTTATTAGTGCTATTAGAAAATATATCGAATACCTACTCTGTGTCAGGATTGTGTGCAGCATTTGATATACATTCTCAAATTGAACAGATCTTGGCTTATGCTTGTGAACTCACCATCTAAGTGAAGGAGGCTGACCATAAACAAACAAACAAGTATCATAAGCTTTTTTGTTTTTTTAAGACTTAACTATCCTATTCCCATTTCTCTGAATATATTTAACTTCTATTTCTTTTCAATTACCTTGGTTTCTTTAATAATAAAAGGAGTTATTGAAGTAACTACTTCCTTAATTGTGGGTTTTAAATAAAATACCAGATATAAAGAATGTAGCAAGGTGCTTGTCACTTAGAAAGTACTCCATAAATGTTAGCAATTATTATTGCACCCAGGAAAACCATAATTATCCTCCTTCACTTTTCTAAATGCTGCCTAAATCACATTAGTCTTTGTGGTGAACACATTGTACTAGAATTGGGACATTTCCATTCATTCTGCTTCTTAGTTATGATGGCAATATTATGTAATTTGGTTTATTCTTCATATATTCATATCATTTATGTTTTAACTTTGATCTTCATTAAAAAGACACACCATTCCAGATACTGCCTATATTGCTACATCTACAATAAGTTGCACAGTATATTTCATACTCATCCATTTTAAAAAATATGCATTTAATTAATATATCTACTACTTTTAACACTGGACTATGGAAGTCCACAGCCAAAATGCTGCAACAAGTCACTGACCCAGCTGGAAGGCAGATATTGTTGAGGAAATTAATTTTTTAAAAAATATTTAAGACACATGCCTTGAAAAATATTTAAGACACAGGCCTTAAAAAATATTTAAGACACATATAATAATATGAGGATAACACCTCAAAGTTTCCTTTGTAAACTTAAGTACATTCTATGTAAGTCTTACCCTAATCAATTAAAAATGTTGCTTGGTCTACATTGAACCTTGTTTGGCTCTATGAGTGATAGCTGAGGTAAAATTTACTATACAAATACAGACTATCAAATCAAAAAAAATCACCAATTTACATCCATAGCAATAACAGTAATATTTATATGATTGGTTAATTGAGAATTTCATCGGTGAATATAAGAAAAAAAATCAGAATGGAAAAACAAAGGCAGACTTAAACAAAGCAGCAGATGCCTCTATTACAGCTGCCAAAAGGCACAACTCGTTTTCAAGCAGACTATCTGAAATTTATTGTAAAACTTTTTGTCGTCTGAAAGCTATCCACACCTACCAGACGTGCCGTTAAGGGAGAAGTGCCATCTCTTTTACATAAATGATACAATGCCCAGAACAAGTCATCTGTGGGATAATGGCATCCGTCTTGAAATCCCTGAAAATGGTATCAAATAAGTGGTAGACAGATTTATTTTACTTGTAAATACGTTCTTGTCTAGCACCCAACTCACACACTGATATTTGTTTAAAGAATTGTATCTTATTATGCTCTCCTGAAGTACTGCATAGGCATTTAATACCATCTGCAGGGAGGAGACAAGGCTAGACCACCATTAATTCCCATATTTTTGAATAACTGTCCATTTAGATGTTTGGGACAGTGTCTCCTTTGAGCTATATTATAAGCACTTGGTTAATCTGCAAGCCAGTTATAATTACAACTGCTATTTCAAAATCCACCTCAAACCCTTGATTATCTGAATTTATTATCCTTTTAAAAGTATACTTATTGTAGGTTTTCTGAGTAGTGGCTCATCAATTGTGACAGAGGAAGAAAGGGCTTTCAGCTATTCTTAAAGGACTTATTCACTTGGTTTTAGGGCTGGGCCCTCACTAAAATTTTAATTTCCATTAGTAGCAACTATGAATTACTGATTCCTTAGAATAACAGCTTATTAGGCGAGCAGTCAGTGGGCCAGCAAGCTGATGGAGTGATCTTTTGATGCTTGGCCTCTGCAGCCACTCAGCTGAGAAACAACTTAATCTGCTGAAGCCTCAGCAGTGCTGTGAGTGTATATATATTGGTGTGTGTAAGTGGGGGGGGGGCGGTTGTTGTCCAAGGATTATACATATTTTCTGTTACTACTACAAGGTTTTGACACCTCCCCTTGGACTCTTATCACTGTCTCAATTCAACTCTCCATAATATAGTATCTTGATTGTAGCCGCAACCTCCCAGCTAGACTACTTGCCTTCAATCTGGTGTAATCATCTCTGAAGAAAATGAAGGAGATCCTGGAAAGAATCCTGCCATTGTGGTAAGGAAGAGAGAAAACTGAAATCTTTGCAAGGTACCTAGAGTCAGAGAATATTTGGTCCCAAGGGGAAAATGCACCTAAGAATGAGGGCCAGTGACAACACCAGAAAAAGCAAATTTGTTGTCAGATCTAAGCATAAATGTAGAACAATTTGTTATTAGAGCAGTTTCATTTTTAAAAATGTGCAGAGTGTACAGATTTTCATTATCCTAATTCATTTTACTCAAAAGCTGATCATGACAGCCTCCTGCTAAAGGATACTCATTGCACTCTGACATGAGAGAATGCTGATGCACGTTTTATATTGAGTCCCTAAGACAGTGTCCTGCATGTAGCATTCATTTAATAAATTATTTTTCAATGACATTTATGAGAAAATGAATGAACAAATAAAAGACTACCTCAGTTTTTTCACTTTCACTTGTAAAAATGAAAAGATTGAAGTAGGAAATCTCTGAAACCTTTAAATTTTAAACATTTTATTGTATAATTCCAAAGGAAGAATAGCAAAACATAACTTAATAATTAAATCTTAAATCAGAATTAATCATTCTTTCTCCAGAGGGTGCTGTTTCCCATTTGGCTAGCATTACTTTTTTTTTTTTTTTTTTGCCTTCCAACTTTCTATGGCTTTTTATGGTATTCTAAATGCTTGGAGTAGAAAATAAATTCAAGGTTTAAGGAAATAAAGACTAAAAACTGGTCTCTTCCTTAATAATGTTGATTATCCCAGGGAAAGAAACAAAAGAGCAGAAAGGAGACAGGGTGTTTTATGGACATCAGATATATTTGAGAGATATTCTAGCTAGAATTGAAGGTTTTATTAGTAAATAAAAGAAAAAGCTTGAATTCCATCCAGATCTATTCAAATTAAAACACTAATAGTACAGAAAAAGTAAAGATAAAATATAGGAAACATATAGTTGAATCTCTACTTAATTTTCTTTTCCCAAAACACTGTATGTATCAACCTTACAGAGTTATAAGGGTTATAAGGAAGGAAAGCCAAACATGCAAAACTTTCACAAGACTTGTGCCTTATAACTTCTAAGACTCTGAAACTCCAACTATTAGCAACTATCAATGCATTCTATTTTTAATCTCCTTACAGTTTGTAATAAATATCAATTTGATATTGAGTTCAGATGTATTAGACCAGTTGATTATACAGCTATGCAATAAAATCGGTGGGAAATACAAAACATACTCCTGGGGACGGGGGTGGAAAAGAATGGTATTCTGTGAATTCTGACTGTTTGATGCACATTTTGCCTGACTACATCCAGTAAAATTTTCAGTGTACAAAAATAGGACAAATTGAAGATTTATTTTTATAAAGCAAATGGACAGAAGATAATCTATAAACCTAAAATATTTATTACCACCCTGATACAATTAATTATTACTGACAATTTTAAAAAGGAGGATTAAATGTACAGAATTCAGTTAATATTAGCATGTTTATACTTGCTGTGAATTAAACCTCTATAATGAGTGAAGGCACACTTCTTCATGTAAAATATTACTTGAAATTGGAGTCTGCTAGCTATATATCAAATACAATTTTATTTTGGGGGCATCATTTTATTTGGAAGATATATATTGGTAATATGAGCTTTTAATAAAGCAATAAGGAATATTCTGAGGTCAACTAAACTACTCATAAAAAGTGATTTCTTATGAAGAAGAATCCCTGTCCTTAGTTTCAAATCATCTGATATTTTACCGCAGACTTTTTAGAATATATTACTTTAGATAATAAAAATAGAAACACACATAAGAAAGGATTTATTTGATAATCCATCTTCTGCTGAAAAAGAGACTTTAAAATGTATATTTATGTTTCTAATTATATAGAATACCTATTCAAATTGTATTTTTTTATTATTATATCCCTTTATTACTAAACATTAGAAAAAAATCTAAATTTAGCTGTTCTGATTCATTTATACTTAAGCCATCAAATTTTTATGTTTGTTAAATGTTTTTAATGCACACAAAAGCTATAATGATATCTTTAATAGTGTTTTCATTTCTACACCAGAGAGACCATATTTTCTTAATGTCTTATGAGTCTTATTTAATAAGAAAACAAAAGGAAAATGGAAATGGACAGAAAATAGCTTCACTTCATTTGAGCTGTTTCTATATGATGTTACTTAAATCATTTTAAAATGAGAGTTCATGTAAAATTTAGGTAGATTTTGCATCCACATAATGACAAATAGATGGTCAATACTATTGAAGGTTATGTTTGCATAACATGAAACCCATATAAGAGTGGGGATTCTGGTAATTTTTAAGCTTCCCAAATAAATCCATTTTGATTTGACAATTCACAATTGTTTTATTGTCTTCAATTTTTTGAACCATGCTAAATTAGCAAATAAATTCAGTTATAATATTCTTACTATCAGTTATGTCGATAATACTAAACTGGCTTTTGTGAAAGGTATGAGTAAATTACTATCAATATCAGGGTCCAGTTGTTTCCTAAAAAAGATTAATCTGAGTCATTTTGAAAAATGAACTACTTAGGGCCAACTGGAGCTGACCCAGGGATTGAACAAAATGATCAGCCACTAATATGAGAGACAGACAAGAATTCTGGTGAAGAATACGAAGTTATGTGTGATGTTTTACAATATAGTATCATAGTTATTTGCATTGACAACATACAAATAATAATGCCCAAAGAACTAAGGACAATAAAACACATTTTTCAGTTTTGCCACTTTGTAACTAGATTAAAATTCTTGAATCGTTATGTCTATCAACAGTTTGACTAAAATTGTTGAACAGCCTTCTCATTGACTTAAGAATATACCATCTTTGAAGGATTCAGTTCGTTCATTTATTTATTAATTTATCATTCACGCATGCATTCAACTGCTAACAAAAGACCATGCGATCTATGGAGAAAAAGGAAAGCTTATATTTTCTAAAATACAATATATTGATTGGAGAGACACAGCCTTCGGTGCAAGCAAAAGTGTGCTCCAGAAAAACAAGGGTTTGGCTAACATAGGACATGTTCTTGCCCAGGTTCCCAATCCAGTCTGTTTACATTAATCAAGTATTCAAACTTGTTTAGTTCTGATTGGTTGATATAGCTGGGTCCTGATTGATCAAGGCTGCATAGTCCTGATTGGTTGACCTTCAAGATTGAAACCTCAAGCCCCTTTTGATTGAAGATTTTCAGGAGACCTGCTTGGGAATTTTCCATCCTTGGCAACAGGAACTACTCTGATTTAGGGTTGTGCAAGCAGGATGTTTGCCAAGGGCTGTATTTTCTTTCTAGAACGCGGAGTGCATGACTGCACTCTCACCTAGCTATGGCCCTCTGGTCCTTCTTTCCAATTTAAAGCCTCTCTCTTAGCCTCAGGGAGCCCATCTTGCCTAGCGTGTTTTGGATGTTTTCTTTTTTGCAGTTTGATTTTACACGATAAATGTTTATTGAGTGGTTACTCTGGCATGCTAGTCACTGTTCTGGGCCCTGAGGATAGAACAGTAACAAAACAGAAAAGGTTCCTGCCCTCACAGAGTTTTTATTTTTGTTAGGAAAAGCAGAAAGTAAACAGATAATAAACATAGTAGTAATATATGCTACATGGTGAAAACCATTATGAATTTTTATTAAGGTAAATATTAAATGATAATATTAAATAATTCTAGAGCGGGTCTTCAGGGGTGCCTTTCTGACAACGTGGTGTTTCAGAAGACGCCTACAACTCTGTATTGTTTGGGGGAAGGTCGGCAGAGGGAAGAATAAGGGCGGTGACTGTGAGAGAGGATCACATTGGTCACATGGCAGGGATAGGAGGAAGGTCAGTGTAAAGGAGGGCAGGGAAGAGTGACAGGACACCAAGCCGAGAAGTACTGGTCAGAGCTTTCTATACACTCAGCATATACCTATCCCGTAGGAAACGTGGAAATATAAATTGTAGTTTCTATTCTTAAAGAACTTTTACTTTGGAAAGGGCCATAAGATGAATTTATATAGAGAACAACATAATGCTTAATATAGCTAAATCAATTGTGTACTCCAGATTTTATAGCAGCTAATTGTTCTAAAATTATTTAAAATCTCCTGACCTTTCAGGAATTGTGTTAACTTATAATTACCTTCAAACTGCTTTTTGTTATAGTTTAAACATCTTACAAAATGATTTGAAATGCATAACAACACTTTTCAAAAATAGACCTAATTATACCCTGTAAAATAAAGAATGGCAAATTTAACATAGGTGAAACACACATTTCTCAAACTATTTATTATATTTTGGTCTTGTTTATAAGCAATTGAAATGAAAACAATGATCACCAGGAGTCGTTACTGGTTCACTTAAAACAAGCTATGTGACCTTTCCTTTTTTCTTTCCTTTTATTTTTGTTTCTTTTTGCTTTTTAAAAATCTTTAAATCCTTTTCAGTATTGTTGTTCTAACAGACTAGAGAAATGTGTTAGGCATTGACATTCATCAATGTTATTTGAATCCAAAAAATATATTAAACACAAAGGAGAACCATGAATGTGATTATTGTACCATTGCATGGATTAGCAAGTGGTGAACAATTTTATTATAGGGTGTCTATTGGCTTACAAAACTCATGTCATGTTTATGTAATTTAGTTTTGAGCATTAACAAGGCTACCAAATGAAATGCTACCACACATTAAAAATACACAGATGAACAAAGAGACATATTTTCTGCTCTCATAAAACTTATAATCTTGTAATAGAACACACAAAATAAATAACGATTTCAAATATGTCATAAATGTTTACAGAATGATCGACAAGGTTATACAAATGGAAGTGCTAACTCAGCTTAAGGTTTAGGCATAGGAAATATTTGCCTGAGGTGGTGATTTAAGATATGTCTGGAGCAGTGGGCCCTAAACTTTTTGGCACCAGGGACCAGTTTCATGGAAGAAAATTTTTCCAAGGAAAGGGGTGATGGTTGGAGGGGGGATGGTTTCAGGATGATACAAGCACATTACATTTATTGTGCACTTTATTTCTATTATTACATTGTGATATGTAATGAAATAATTTTACAACTCATTATAATGCAGAATCAGTGGGAGCCCTGAGCTTATTTTCCTGAAACTACCTGGTCCCATTGGGGGTGATGGGAGACGGTGACTGTAAATACAGATGAAACTTCACTGGTCTCTTGCCACTCACCTCCTGCTGTGCAGCCCACTTCCTAACAGGATTGGCCAGGGGGTTGGGGACTGCAGGTCTAGAGAATGAGTAGTTTTAGATAAGTGAATATAGAAACAATTGAAGTGGAGAGTGTTCTAGGAAGAGAATGTAATGAGTGAGAAGCTATTCTGATGCTGAGATCATTATATTCTTTAGTTTTTTTTTTCCAAAAAAAAAAAACAAACACTTGTCTACAGCCCTACCACCCTGCATGTGCCCTATCTCATCTAACAACAACAACAACAAAACTAAAGAGAGAAGTTCAAGTAGAACAAAAAGAACAAGAGTGCTATTAAAGGAGACTGAAGATACAGGTAAGGGTCAAATGACAGGGGATTTTTGTTGGATATGTTGGTATATTAGATCTTATTCAAGTTGCAATGGGGAACCACTAAAAGGTACTTTATAATAAAGTAAAAGGATGCTATGAGAAACAGAATATTTTTGGTCTTGGTTATGGGTTGAATTCCACCCCCCCCCCCCCCGGAATTCATATGCTCCAGTTCTAACCCTTAGTACCTCAGAATGTAATCTTCTTTGGAAATAAGGTCATTGTATATTTAATTAGTTAAGACAAAAAGATATATTGAAGTTGGGTGGGCCTCTAATACCATGTGAATGGTGTCTTTATAAAAAGTGGACATTTGGACACACACAAACACACACACACAGGGTGACCACATGCGGAGATGAGGGTAGACATTGAGTCATGCAGCAGAAAGCACGGATTGCCAGCAAGCCACCAGAAGCTGGAAGAGGGGCATGAAACAGATTTCTCTGTCACGGCCCTCTGATGGAACCAACCCTGCGGATGTTGTCGAACGCCAAAATTCAGGCTTGTGTACCTGATGTGCAGCTGAAGCCAAACACTATGATAATGGTACTTGGAGATAGAGAAAGGTTTATTTCATTTGGCCAAGCAAGAAGACAAAAAAGGAAGATCTTTCAGATCCATCTTAGCAAAGAGATAAAGTGGGGAGTTTTAGGAAACCAAGGGGAGACGTCAATGTTGCTTCAGTCTCAGATAACATCTTGAGCGACCATACTTCTGGGTGTCCATAGCAGCTCGCAAATTCTTTAAGGCGTTCATTTCTTCTGCAAAACAAACTCATAAAATTTCCTTGTGACCTTGGAGTTGTCTCCTCTTGCTTGACAAAGAAGTTTACCAACAGGCCATAATTACTGTGAGAAGTAGGGGTGCTGGGGCAGAAAGCAAGTGGTTAATATGTACAAGCAAACAAGGACCTGGTCAGAATATACATTATTTTAGACACTAAAAATGTTGGGGCACTAAAATCTCAAGGGCTCCAGCCACACTGACACCTTAATTTCAGAGTTTTAGCCTCTAGAACAGGGAGACAATGCAATCTGTTGTTTTAGACACCCAGTTGTGGTACTTGCTACAGCAGCCCTAATACAGCGTTAGGATTAGAATTCAAAACAAAAGCTGTAGCAAACAGCTGAATCTAAAACATTAAAATTATGTAGGGTTAAATGTAAAATTCTTCCCTGGCTCAAATGTTGTTTGTGCAAGTAAATGGTGGCAGAAATATTGTTTAATAGTTGCATGGGATTAACAAAAGACATATGTATTTAATTTGAAGTGTGCCTGTTATGAATCATTGGTATGCAGCGCCACTCAACTCCATTTCAAAGTGCATTTAAAATATAATATTTTGTGTTATGAAAAAAATCTTGAAATATTTGTCTGTGCTTTTCTTTTATCACATTTTTCTTACTTGACCCTCTTCTATATCATTCAGCAATGTGTAAATTGCTTTGAAAATTAGTTGTGTTACAACGAGTAAGATGTGCAATGTTTGGGAGATGGACAGGCTCGAAGCTCTTACTCAAGGGGAGAGGGGGGCATGGGCACTATAAGTAACCTTAACACTTGTACCCCCATGATACGCTAAAATAAAAAAAATTAAAAATAAAAAATAGTTAGTTGTGTTACACTGAAATTACAAAGATAAAAAAAAAATTTTTAAATTCTTTTTAAAATCCAAAAAAATGCTCTTTAAGGTCTTATTAGAAAAATAGTTTTCACGGCACTCTAACCTGAGCAAAGAGCAAGGCTCTGTCTGAAAAAATAAATGAATAAATAAAATAAAATAAAATAAAAATAATAGTTTTAAAGTCTAGGCTTTTTAATCTTCAGTAGATTTTTAATTTGCCATAGATTTTAATTTGAAGAGATTTTGTAGTGGTGTTCTGTTTTTGATGTTTGTTTTGAGAGAAGAATAACAGAAAATGAAAGAAAGCTGAATAGAGTCTTGTGCTCTAAATTTGCAAATTTAGAAAATTTACAAATTTCTTTTCCAAAACTTTGCTGTCTTTTGTATTTCTTTTTTCTGGTTTCTGAAAGTAGAAGGTAATTAATTGATTAAATAATTTTTTCTTCTCTAATGTAATCATTTAATGATATCTATTTCTTTGTAAACACTACCTTTATTGCTTCCCCCAATTTTTGATGTGTTGGGTTCCTATTTTTATTTCATTCAAAGTATTTCCTAATTTTATTTCAGATTTCTTTTTTGTATCTTGAGCTATTTAGAAATGCATTGTTTAGCTTCCAAATATTTGAGTGATTTTCCAGACATTCTCCTGTCGTTGTTTTCAAATTTAATTGTATTATAGCCAGAGAATACACTTTGCATGATACTAACGTTTAAAATTTATTTAGAATATTTTTATGGTCCTATATACTAACTTGGTAAGTGTTTTATATGCACTTGAAAAAAATATGTATTTCAATCTTGTTAAGTCAGTTAGGTCAAGTATAAATTAGGTCACTGATTTGGTAGCATTGTTCAAATATTTTATATACTTTCTGATTTCTTCTCTACATATTTAAATTGAGAAAAGAGTGATAAAATCTTCAATTATGCTTGTGCTTTTGACAATTCCTTCATTTATCTCAATTATTGCTTCAAATATTTTTACATTCTATTACTAAGTTCACACATACACAGCATTGTTAAGTCTTCTTAATGAATTAATACCATTACCACTGTAACATTCCTCTTTACTCATGATAGTCATTGTTCTAAAATCTTTTTCTGATATTAATATAGCAACTACAGCTCTCTTTTGAATGTGTCCATGGTATATCTCATTTTTATCCTGTTTGCTTTAACCTACTGTGCATTTATTTATATTTTGCATATATTTTATAGTTAGATATTTATAAATAGCCAATGTTTTTAAATTTTAGCGTGCATCAAAATCACCTGGAGAACTTTTAAAAAACAGAAATTTCTGAGCACCACTTTTAGAGTGTCTGACTAGTTTGAATTTGCCAGTATATACGTACTGTTAAAGATTTTGATATACTATTCTAATATAATAGTTCTACTTATAAGGCAAAGGTATGTTTCACCTTTTAAATTATGTTTTATTTATTTATTTTTAATTGCCTTCAAAATCACTAGAGATCAGTGTCCTGCTCACATATGAGGTAACCAGATTAGAAATTAGATTTAGCTTATAAGATTAATAATGAAGTTAAACAAATTTAGTTTATAATTTGGCTTATAATAAGACTGAAAATGAAGCCACTTTCTTGCTAGTGTTCACTTTAGTGTAAGTCCCACAAAGTCAAGCATATAAATTTTATTTACTAATGTATTTCAAGTCCCTAGTATAAAACCTTAGAAATAATAGATGTGCAGTAAATATTTATTGAAATGAACTAGTAAGAACATATGGACCAAACATTACAGATATTAAATACGTACAGATGTACCTCAAAGATATTACAGTTTGGTTCCAGATCACAATAAGGAAAATACTGCAATAAAGCAAGTTGCATGAATATTTTAGGTTCCCAATGTACATAAAATTTATGTTTACACCATTCTGTAGTCTATTAAGTGTGCAATAGCACTATGTCTCAGAAAAGTACATGCCTTAATTAAAAAATATTGGGAAAAGGGATAACAATTGTAATCTGAGAGACCAAAATAAATGCCCTTTTGTCAACTAAGATGGGCCCTAAGTTTAATTAACGAAACAAGGTTACCCATGGGTCAAGGATCCAGGGCCCCACTGGCATGGCAAATTTATAAATTTCTATGGTTTTAAACTCCATAACAATAGAAGCTATCAGACGCCTCCTAACTCTGATTTGTAACCCAGAACACTACAACTCTGATTGGACAGAGGACCAGCCTTACAAATATACTTTCTGATAAGCAATTGCACACTTTAAGCCAGTTTCAGCCAGCATATAGAAGGCGTGCACAAACTTTTTGTCTTATAGTTCATATTTTGACAAAAAGAGATAAACTCCAGCTCATTTTAATGCTAAAACCACACCATCATGTGAACATGGGATGTATGTTACATGTATATGTATACCCATTGTGCATGTGCTTGACTCTCCTCATAAATATGTAGAGCTTTTCCCCTAAATCTGCTGAATCTGTGTGACTCAGGACCTGTAAGGCATAAAAATCAACCTGTCCTTCCCCTCTTCTAAGAGAGAGCACCTCCAATCCAGACTGGAGACTATCTCTTTATGGTTTGGAAACCAATATAGCCAATAAAACTCTCTTTTCTACTATATAGCCATCCTGGTGGTCTTTTGAACAACAAAATTGTCTGAGACTGTAGCAAGTCATAATCTTTTTGCCAGTGGAGGGTCTTGCCTAGATGCTGACAGTTACTGACCGGCATGGTGATTGCTGAAGTTTGGGGTGACTGTGGCAATTTCTTAAAATAAGGCAACAATGAAGTTTGCCACATTGACTGTTTCTTCCTTTCACAAAAGATTTCTCTGTGGCATGTAATACTGTTTTATACTATTTTAATTATAGCAGAGTTTTTTCCCCCAAATCGGAGTGAATCCTTTCAAACTCTGCTCTGCTTTATCAACTAAATGTATGTAACAATCTAAATCATTTGTTGTCTTTGGAACAATGTTCACAGCATCTTCACAAAGAATAGAGTCCATGTTAAGAAACCACTCGTTGCTGATCCATAAGAAGTAATTATCCATTTGAGATTTATCATGAGATTGCAGCCATTCAATCACATCTTTAGGCTGCACTTCTAATTCTAGTTTTCTTACTATTTCCAGCACATCTGTAGTTACTTCCTTGCTTGAAGTCTCAAACTACAGAAAGTCACCATGGAGGTTGGAATCAACTTCCTCTAAACTCTTGTTTTGACCTCCTCCCATGAATCATGAATGCTCTTAATAGCTTCTAGAATGAACACTTTTCAGAAGGTTTCAATTTACTTTGCCCAGATCTATCAGAGTAATCACTATGTATGGCAGCTATAGCATTACAAAATGTATTTCTTAAATAATAAGACTTGAAAGTCAAAATTACTCTTTGATCCATGTGCTGTAGAATGGATGTTAACAGGCAAGAAAACAATATACATCCCCTTGTACTTCTCCATCAGAGTTATTGGGTGACCAAGTGCATTGTCAATGAACAGAGTGGTATTTTGGAAGGAATTATGTTTTTCTGTTTGATAGGTCTCAACAGTGGGCTTAAAATATTCACTAAACCATGCTCCAAACAGACGTGTCGTCATTCAGGTTTGGTTCCATTTATACAGCATAGGCAGAGTAGATTCAGTATAATTCTTAAAAACCCTAGGATTTTCAAAGTGGTAAATAAGCATGGGTTTCACCTTAAGTCGCCAGCCTCATTATCCCTAACCAAGTGACTCAGCCTGTCCTTTGAAGGTTTGAAGTCAAGAATGGTTTCTTCTCTGTAGCTATGAAATTCCTAGATGGCATATTCTTTCGAATAGAGCATTGTTTTACCTAAACATTGAAAAATTGTTATTTAGTATATCCATCTTCATCAATTATCTTAGATCTTCTGGATAACCTGCTGCAGCTTCTATATCAGCTATTGCTGCTTAACCTTGCGTTTTTATGTTATAAAGATAGCTTCTTTCTGTAAACTGAATTAGCAAACCTCTCCTGGCTTCCAACTTTTCTTCTGCACCTTCCTCCCTTATAACTCTCTCAGCCTTTGCAGAACTGAAGAGAGTTAGGACCTTGCCCTGGATTAGGCTTCAGCTAAAATGAATGTTGTGGCTGGTTTGATCTTTTATCCAGATCATTAAAACTATTTCCATATCAGAATTAATGCTGTTTATTTTTTTTTATTTCAGCATATTATGGGGGTACAAATGTTTAAGTTACATGTGTTGGCCCCCCACACACACACTTCGCTCCTTGGAGTCAGAGCTTCAAGCGTGTCCATCCCCCAGATGGTGCACATCGCACTCATTATGGGTATGTATATACCCATCCCCTCTTCCCCCCTCTCATCTGCTCAACTCCCAATAAATGTTATTCCTGTATGTCCATTTAGGTGTTGATCAGTGAAACCAATTTCCTGGTCTTTCATTTTCTCATCATTTGTGTGTCACTGGAGTAGCATTTTAATTTCTTCAAGAATGTTTCTTTTGCATTCACAACTTAGTTCACTGGTGCAAGAGGTCTAGCTATCAGTTTATTTCAACTTTTGAACATGCCTTCTTCACTAAGCATTATCTTTACTAGCTTTTGAAAGTGAAATATAGGGAACTCTTCCTTTCATTCAAAAAGTCAGAGGATATTGTAGGGTATTAATTGGCATAATTTTAGTATTGTTGCATCTTAGGCAATAGGGAGGCCTAGGAAGAGGGAGAGAGATAACTATAAAGGAACCACTGGTCAGTGGAACAACCAGAACACATATATTTATTGATTAAGTTTGCCATTTTATGTGGGCATGGTTTGTGGCACCCAAAAACAATTACTAAGGTAACAACAAAAATACTGATCACAGATCACTATAATAGATATAATGAAAAAAATTGAAATGTTACAAGCATTACCAAAATTTGACCCCAGGACACAAAGTGAGCTCATGCTGCTAGAAAAATGGTGCTGATAGACTTGCTTGATGCAAGATTGCCACAAACCTCCAAATGTGTAAATAACACAGTATTTGTGAAGTGTAGTAAATGAAGTACAATAAAACAAGGTATGCCTATATATTTCCAATTTGAGTTAACAGCCTTAATAATTTCATCAACGGACATATCCTCCAGTCTTTGGAAAAGAAAATAATATTTGGGACATTTTTAAATCCCTGTCTGACATTGTCCTTTTATTTAACTCTAGTCAAGGACATGTATTTTTGGTAAAATTTTATTGAGGATTTGTCTCATGCAAAAATAAAAGAAGGTTAAAATATCCTTATACTAAATCCCAGTTTAACTGTGTAGGAATATCTGTTTAGAGTGTAATATTATTGCAAAAATATACATACAAAAATGAGACGGAAATAAGATACAAGATAATTACCTGAAAGTCATTGTGATAATTTACTTTTCTCAACAAACTAATAGCTTGATTTTAATCTAGGTGTTTTAGTCAGGTTTCTCCAAAGAAACAGAACTGATTGGATGTGTGTGTGTCCATATGGAGATTTAGTAAAAGTAATTGTATGCATGATTATGAAGGCTGGCGATTCCAAATATGCAGTGTGGACCAGCAGGCTGGAGACCCAGGGGAGCCAATGGTGCAGATAAAGTCCAAAGGCAGTGTGTTGGAGAATTCCCTCTTACTTAGGGGAGCAGTTCTTGTTGTTCTATTAAGGCCTTCAATTGATTGGATGGGGCCCACCTGCATTATAAAGAACAATCTGCTTTACCCAAAGTTCATTGATTTAAATGTTAATTTCATCCAAAAACATCCTCTGAGTTAACAAACAAAATTAACGATCACACCAGAAGCGTATTCTATTTGCTCTAATCTTAAATTGGAACCAAAAATCAAACATAATACAAATGAAATTCATTTGCAAATATTCCAAAAGACTCCATTATATGACTGAAATATGGAAGTTGCCTTCCATATAGGTCAGTCTTATATGAATACCTATTGTGAAACAGAATCACTGGTTATAAACAACTGGTGTTTTTTAAAAGATTTTGTTTATATCATTAATTTAGATAAAAGGGCGTAGTGAATGCTATGCTTCCTGCTCTATTTTCTCCCCTACCCTTGGGACTGAGACAGTAGTTATTTCAGCAGCTAGGAGTGTTGTCTGCTGACAGCCCACTGCTGAGTCTCTTCCCGGAAATTGTCGTAGGCCTAAGACAGCCGTCACATCCAAGGGTAAGCTCTATCCTCAAGGCAATTTGTATTCAAAGATTGGTCAAATGATGGTACCCAGACCAAAATGGTGATATCCTTGCCTCAAGTAGGGGAGGTTCAGGCAACTCAGAAGGCATGTTCTAGCTTCAAAGCTGCCCATGGTCTGATTGAAGCCTTTGCTGCAAATATTTTGCAGTTCATCTACCCCCTGTACTGAATCCAGCTTATCTCACTGTATCACAGGTGTTTGTCCCTTCCCAACAAATCATTCTGCATGCAAATCTCTACCGCTGAGTCTATTTCTGAGCTAAAATAAGAGTATTGAAATATTACTTAAAGTGAAATTGACTGCCAGTGACAGGAATTGCAATTATAAAAATTAGAGATATTCATTTTTGTAGTGCTTATTTATTTTTAACCTGAGAATAAGAACTTTATAATAAATCTTGTCTTATTACTATTATAAACTCATTATTAACTCTGCATGTTTATTTTGAGGTGAATGTCTACTTATGCTTTGATTATTCCCTTCTTTACTGTTATTATTAATCAATGTCAATTATTGAGGCATGTTTGATTACTTATTCAAAGTGTTATTGTCCAATAGTCTTATCTGAACAATATGATTAATGTAAGGGTTTTACCTGTGCTTTACTTTCATCCAATGGAAATGATGGCATTTTAGATCTTAGATGCTTATTTTATTTCTGTCGATATTTTGCAAATCCTTTCACAAAATGTCGAGCTCTCATCTTGCTTGGTGACCTTGTGTTTCAGCATTTGGCATTTGAGAATGAACCATAGATTTTATTTACCTGGATTGTGAATAAGATGTGCTTCTTGTGCAGCTATCTGGTTTATGAAAAAAATCACAGGATCAAGAAAGAGTATGTGGCTAGGTACAACCTGACAGAATATCATAAGAAGGAAATATTTAGAAATACTTTATAATAAAAACATCACACATACACGAAAATCGTGTACCCATTATAGATGGAAGAGTCAAGAGGGTTACAGTCTGACAAATCCTTCAGTTTCTTCACAATGAGAAAAACCCAATATAACAACTGCCACAAATATAGGACCATATAACTTTTAAATGGTAAATAAACATTTATTAACTTAACAATTATTTATTGAATATACAAAACATGAATTATTATGTTCTGGAACAATTACAAATTAGAAGTATTTCACATGATTTCTGCTTTTCAAAAGAAAGATTTCCAGTAGCTATTTCCCCAATGTCTTGACATTCAATATTATACTTCTGAAATGTTCTTGAGAAAAGGCAGAGGTGATTTATATCTGGAACCTACTTTAGACAATCATTTGGGGTATAGTGAAAATTTATTTAGATGGTCTGCATATATAGACCAATCTTATGAAAACTGATTGTATTTTCTCTTTCAAATACTATACTTTTGTTCTTAGGGACAATTTAAGAGTCATGTTTCTACTCAAGAATATTATTCCTTTATGGCTTTAGTTTTACCATAACAAGATTTAAGTACTATGTAGGACACTCACACAAAGTATATTAACTTTATAATTTTAAGTATAATTTATATTTTATAAATTAAAATTATAATTTTATAATTTTTGTGTTAATTTCTTTATATGATTTTTAAAGAAATTAAAATTGACATATATTCATTTCTCAAGGGACTAGAATATCCCCAATAGATTCATCTCATTGCAGTGGTTGGTAACTGCTAATCTTGCAAAAAATGTAAAAAAATTTATTTATTTTACACACCATTTCCATTGTCTTTAGCACCTTGGTGTATGATTTGAAACCCTGAGTAATATTCATCAAGAAAACAACACAGCATATTACAGCAATTGCAATAACGAAACCAAAACATGCCACTGAAATGCTTTTCACAGTGAGATAAAAGAATCACATGTATTTGTATACAAATATTGGAGTAGATAGATTTGAAAAATGGGCTAACACTTTTCTAACTGCCTTCTTCCCTTCTTCCTAAATCCTTGTCCTTCAATTTGGGATTTTAGCTCTCAGGCAAATTATTTTTCTTTTCATCACCAGTTTCCATTACTTCAACTGGTTTTCTTACCCATCCCAAAAATGTTTGG
This sequence comes from Mirza zaza, assembly GCA_008750895.1. Classification (NCBI taxonomy): domain Eukaryota; kingdom Metazoa; phylum Chordata; class Mammalia; order Primates; family Cheirogaleidae; genus Mirza; species Mirza zaza. Next base: position 37,464 of record VSMD01080577.1, read on the forward strand.
GGAAAAAATGGTGAGCAATAGGCATTCAATACATTCTCTCCTTCTACAGGGGAGATACTCTCAGCAAAGAGAGAAAGCAGGAGCCCCACAACCTCCCTTAAAAAACCTCTAAAGACAGACTGCTTTGAAAACTAATTAGTGGCATTTGTTATCAACTACTTACAAGTTTTTAGTTACATAATCCTTTTAGAAAAATGAACTTTGTCTAGGGTTGCATATTTTGTACAAACCTGGAACCTATCCGTTTATGGAGCATGATTTTCTTGAAAATGTCACCTAAACTTTGGAACTCTCTGAGTATAAAATAAAGATGTTTCATGCTGAAATGAATCCATTCTGTGTAAATAATATAGCCACATACATTACTTAGCATTCCTTGATGTTAATTTAAACCAGAGTGCATCCTAAGTAGGCAAAGAAGGATCTAACCACACTGGTAGTTCCAGACCTCTCCCTGCTCTGTCTGTGCTCCGTGATCAATTGTATTATTGAAGTATTAGCAATGTTTGATAGTGGGTTAAGATCCCTGATTCTTCTAAGCCTGAGTTGCCAATCTGATCCATTGTGTCCCTTCATCATTCTAAGTGTAGCTTCCTTCCAGGATCTACATTAATTTATCTTGAGTATTGCCATTAGGAGTTAGGACAGATCATTATAAATTGATCACATGCCAACATGTTGAATAAATGGTTATTAATGCATTATTCTGAAGGCTGTAGTTTAAAGACTTGACTCCAGTAAACAAACAAACAAACTAACCACCACCAACAAAAAAGAAACATTGAAGACTCTTGGACAATCCAAACACATCAGCCAGAATGCAGGTCTGTGGCTACACATCAAACTACGTTTATTGGGATAATCTCTGCATATTTGTTGGAAGGAAATTGAACTGTAATTCAAAGAAAAGTATTTTAATAGTTTTCTTCCTTGTTGAAAGAACCAAAATGAGTTACAAAAACACAGGGAAAAATCTGCTCAGAAAAACCCTTACCAAACCTAGCAAAATTTATCTTCATTCTTAAGTAAACTATTTGATATGGATTTTCAGGAAGGGTTTAATAGGAATTTTCTAAAAGAGCACACAGAAATAGGAATCTTGCCTACTTGCTGATGCAGGTTTTAACAAATTTAAAGAAACATGGAAACACTCTCTTTTATACCAATTAGAGGTTTTTTTGTTCACATGGAAGTAGAAAGGCTGTATTGACAAAATGAAGGCAGATGTGTGTTTAATTATGAAAAGATTTTTTTCCACTTCAAATTCAATTTAAAAATGAAGGTCTGTGAAATAAAATATGTTTCATTGAAGCATTTCTTCATGAATTATAATATTTCAGACAATCTCCCCTAGGGGAAAATATGTTTTCATCTTCCACAGGTGTACAAAGTCTTCAAAGGAGCAATATTTTCTAACAAATGAAAATATTTCCTTCTCCAACCAGCCTTGAAAATGTTACCCCTAGGAATAAAAAACTTTTCTATAATTCTGGGCCCTTGTTCAGGATCCATTATGTCAAAGGCAGACTAAAATATTTTATTTTCCCATCTGTGAATTTTGTATTTCACTGGTTGTGGTAACTCCTTCTTTTCTCCTCTAAGACAAAGAGATATTTCATTTTAATGATGATTATAGTTTATTATTATCCTCAAGTGATTAAAAAGGTAATAAGAGAAATGTATTATTCATTTGGAAGTTATGTTCAGAACATATTAGTATGTGCTCATATTAGTCAAATACAGCACTATTGGTTATTAAAATTAATTTAAAAATTAGTTTAAGTTTTTATGCATATTACAACCCAATTAAACATGTTTGCTATTGCTTAGATTCATATAAACTATAAGTCAAATTATGTCCCTCAATGTATATAATGATTATAACAAAACTCTGAGTATTATGGCCTATACAATGAATGTTAATTCTCTCTGTGTATATTAGTGTGTATGATGCAAAAGTAATGCTAGTAAAAATGGAAAATTAACTACAGCTTTTTTATTCAAAAATGACTTCATTTCATTAATTGATATTGAAACATAGAAAAATTTGGACAGAAGTTAGAAAGTGTATGACATTTTCTATGTGAACAACCAAACTTTAAGTAACATCACTGAACAACATATATAGATAGATAGCAAAGTATAGAGATTAAACTTTACTTAGAAATGCATGCCTATAGTCCCAGCTACTCAGGAAACTGAGGGAGGAGGATTGCTTGAACCCAGGAGTTTGAGGTTGCTGTGAGCTAGGCTAATGCCATAGCACTCTAGCCTGGGCAACAGAGTGACACTTTGTCTCAAAAAATATATATGTATTTAGAGAAACTCGTGTGTGTTTATATTAGCACACACAAGTACATGTACACATGTACACTATAGCTGAGTGTTGTAGTCTCAACTCTGAATCTTAATAATATATATTAACAATATAATATCAAGTGGAAAAAAGTGAATTTCAGCAGCCATCACATACAGCATATTATCTTTTTTATAATATTAAAATAATTAATAATTCTATGGCAAATACTTCAGCTGCTAAGATGCAGGAAAATATTAATACATTGGGGAAATGTATGAAGAAAAGTACACTCCACAAATGTATAGTCCAGTGAGTTTTCACAAAATGAAAACACCCTTATAACCAATGCTCAGATCAGACAGAGCACTAAGAGTAACATAGAAATCTCCCTTCTGTTTTCTTTCAGTTATTATCTCTCACTTCCATCATCAAGTTAATCACTTATCCTAACTGTAAAACATCATAGATTAGTTTTTGCCTGGTTTTGTAATTTATGTAACTGAAACCATATAGTATATATTCTAGTGCCTGGTTTCTTTTGTTCAACGTTGGGTTTGGAGATTAATCCATGTTTTCAAGTTGTAATTATAAAGGGTTAATTATTCCTGCTTTATAGTTTTATCCTGTGAATGTATTTACTTATTATACTGTGAATAGGCCTTTACATAGTTTCCAATTTGAGCCTATTACAAATAATGCCAGTACAAGTAATGTGAGCACTTGTCGTACAATAAACATGTGTAAATATTTACGTTAGGTGTACACAGCTCAGGAGAGCAATTGTTGAGCCGTGGGGTCTGTATATGTTCGACTTTAAGAGATCCTGTGAAACAGTTTTCCAAAATTCTTGTAGCAGTTTACAGTATCACATTGCACTATCATGCTTCATACTTGTGCCAACATGTTGTTTTCCATCCTTGTTTTTTTTCATTTTAGCCATTTTCATGTGTGTCTAATGGCCAAAATTTTGGGATTTTAAGTTGCATTCCCTTTTTATTTGCATTCACTGATGAACTTGAATTGCATGTAACATTTAATATCCATTTGATACTCTTTTGTGAATTGCACATGCAAATCTTCTGCCATTTTCTCTATTGCATTTCTTTTTCTTGTTGATTTGTCTTTCTATATCTAGATATGAATCTTTGTCATATATATGCATACATATATATGCATGTATCCCAAACACTTTCACTCTGGTGTTGCCTGTTCATGCAACACAATGGCACTTCCAGTAATAAAAATTCTTATCTTTAATATAGTCCTACTTGTGAAATTTTCTTTTATGGCTACTGACTTCTTATTTTTCTCCTTTAAAGTCACATGTTGATTTGCCACTATTTTTTGTAAATATTACTCTATGGTCTAGCAATCCCACTTACTGGGTATATATCTAAAAGAAATGAAATCATCCAAGTACTAACCAGGACCGACCCCACTTAGCTTCCGAGATCAGACTAGGTAGGGCATGTTCAGGGTGGTACACCTGTAGGCAATTACAGCAACAACAAAAATAAATGAATGGGACCTGATCAAATTAAAAAGTGTCTGCACACCCAAAGAAACTTTCACAAGAGCAAACCAAAAACCTACATAATAGGAGAAAATATTTGTATGCTACACATCTGATAAAGGGCTAATCACTAGAATCTATGCAGAACTCAGGAAAGTCAGCAAGAAAGAATCAAACAACTCCAATAAAAAGTGGGCAAAAGGCATGAGCAGAAACTTTTCAAAACAAGGTAGACTAAGGGCCAACAAACATGAAAAAATGCTCAACATCTTCAATCATCAGGAAAATTCAAATCAAAACCACAGTGAAATATCACTTAACTTCAGTGAGAATGGCTTTTATCAAAAGTCCCAAAACAATAAATGTTGGCATGGATGCTGAGAGATAGGAACATTAATACACTGCTGGTGGGGCTGCAAACTAGTACAACTTCTGTGGAAAGAAATACCTCAAAGAGCTATAATTAGAACTACCATTTGATCCACCAATCCCATTACTGAGCATCTACCCAAAGGAAAAGAAGACATTCTATAAAAAATACATCTGCTCTAGAATGTTAATAGTAGCACAATTCACAATTGCAAATATGTGGAATCAACCCAAATGTCCATCAATACATGAGAGGATTAATAAAATGTGGTATATGTGTACCATCGAGTACTACTCAGCTACAAAAAACAATGGTGATCTAGCACCTATTGTATTATCCTGGATAGACCTGAAGCCCAACCTATTAAGTGAAATATCCCAAGAATGAAAAAACAAGCACCACATGTACTCACCATCAAGTTGGTATTAATGGATCAACACTTATGTGTTGCACATATAGTAGTGACATTCATTGGGTGTTGAGCAGGTGGGAGGGGGGACAGAGGATGGGCATAGTCACATCTAATGGGTGCAGTGCGCACTCTCTGGGAGATGGACACACTTGAAGTCATGACTCAGTTGGGACAAAGGCAATACATGTGACCTAAACATTCACACCCCTATAATATGTTGAAGTAAAAAAAATGTATTAAAAGTAAGAAATGAAATCAGTTTGTCAAAGGGACATCTGAATACTCATGTATATTTGCAGTGCTATTCAAGATATGGAATCAACCTAAATTTCCATCTACAGATGAATTGATAAAGAAAATGTGGTATACATATACAATGGAATACCATAAAACAGAATGAAATCCTGTTGTTTGCAGCAACATGGATGAACTTGGAAGGTATTACATTAAGTGAAATAAGTCAGGCACAGAAAGACAAATATTGCATGATATCATTTGTGTAGAATCTAAAAATTTGGACTGCATAGTAGAGTTTAAAATAATGGTTACCAGAGACTAAGGAGCATAGGGCACAGGGAGAGATTGGTCAATGGGTACAAAGCTACAACTAAATAGGAAGAATAAGTTTTGGTCTCCTATTATACAGTAAAATGACTGTAGCAGATTCCAATGTAGTGTATATTTCAGGATAGCTAGAAGAGAAGATTTTGAATGTTGTTACCACAAAGAAATTATAAATGTTTAAAGTGATGGATATGGTAATTACCCCAATGTGATCATTATACTATGTATTCATACATTGAAACATCACTTTGCACCCCAGAAATATGTAAAATTATAAAATTATGTTTCAATTATAAATAATTTATAAAAAACTAAAAACATACCTTTCATCTTAGATATACATCTATCATTGTGTATGGCCAAAGTAGGAGATATCTTTTCCCCATCTTGAATATCCAAATGATCTGCCACCACCATTTATTGAAAAGACCAACCATTTAGCCACTGCATATTTCCCTGTGTTTTGAGTGGTGAGTGATAAGTGCTATTTATATTGTTGAAAATTATGACATTTAAGAATTAATTAAATAAAGACAGACTATGAATGGACCAATGAAAAAATGTATAAAGAACCAAGATATGTTTAATCCAATTCTGATTAACTAATGTTTAATAAATAATGAAAATCTAAAATTAAAAATGAAGAACATATGTAGGTTAGAACCATAAAAACACGATTCTTGTGTCAGACAGTGTCTGAACAGGAAAGCAGAAATTGCATTAAATATCTGAAATTCCCCTGAATAGAGGGAATTTAATTTAGGGAATTGTTTCTGTAAATGGTGGAGAAGTGAAAAGGCAAAGAAGTCTCTTACTTTCTGGGTTTTTGTTGTAGTCAGAATTATTAACTGCAGAAAGCAGCTTCCACCCATTGGGCTAGGGAACAAAGAAGCTGGAGTTCAGACTGATTAGCAAGGATATGACCCAGTCACCAGTGGTACGTTACCGGCCCAGTGAGGCCAGTTCTAAGTGTGCCAGTTGATGTTGGAAGCTTCAAGGAACTTTTGAAATTCTGGTAAAGTTGCCATTGCAGTCAGAAAACAGAAATACAGTGTCTTCTCCTCTTCCCTTGCTTTCCAATCTGCCTCCAGTGTCCCTTATTGGCAGAATATAACAAAAAGTCAACTAGCAAATAACTGACCTTTGTATACTTCTCAGCTTCAGCTTGAGAAAGCAAAGTACAGCAGATTAGATTTGGAGCTGAGAGGCAATAGATGAATAATGAGCTCTGTAAAACAAATTTGAATATTAAAAAATACTATATTATTTCATTCACATTTAGACTTAGATTTAAATTTAAATTAAACATGATGTTTATTAAGGCTTAAGTCAAAATAAGTTATTTCATTCAGAGCATATTTATATTTGTTTATATGACACTGAATGTTACATATTTTTCAATGTTATATTGTTGAAAAAGACATTTTAAATTATTTTTATTTTATGGATTTTTGTAATTCACATTTATTAAGGTTGATGAACTGCCTTAGTTAAATGGAAACACTTTTATAATCTTTATAACACTTTTAGATTATAAAAGTGTTTCCATTTTCTAGGTGTATTACTGTTCATTACCTAAATATTACTCTGCCTCTATCTTCTTCTTCCAATATGTACCATCATTCAAACTTTGTGAAATGGTCACAAATGTCATCTCAATATGTCAAAATTATTTCAGCCACTTCCTTTAGCTTACCTACTTCTTTTAGAATCATATTCTCACATACATTTCTTGTTAGACATAAACAAAATACAAAACTTTGTGATAATTTACAAATTAAAAATTGTAATATATCAGCCCATTTAGAGGATAATATGGGAACAAATAAAAGTCCTTATTTGAATTCTACTGTTCTTATATGTGTAGCCCTAAAAAATGATTAAGCATTTATTTTAGAATGTGTTATAAGCTTATGGAGACTACACGCAGCCAACTGGGAGGATTGTAAAAACATAACAGAAAAATATGATTCCTGCCTATATTTACTTATCAGTTATGTTGACTTCCCACTAGAGGAATGAGTTAGTACGATAAAACCAATCTATAAAGGTAAGTGTTTGGCATCATCTTCTAAGCCAAAAAATATGATCAGTTAATTATATTTTCTCCTATATTTATTGATTTGCTGTCATTGAAATGTATAGGCACAAATTAAGTTTTAAGAAGAGAGACAGAAAAAGAAAAGCAAGCATAAATTATGGATAGAAGCTTATTTTTCAGATCTTTTCCTCTACACATGTCTAAAAAGTAGTAGTTCTCACATTATCATAGAATAAATTAAGCTCTGATTATAATGCCTTAAACATTTTAGATCTCATTAAGAGAATTAATAAAATGATAACTAATCTAAGCCATTGTAAAAATTTAAAAATTGACATTGCTAGAAAATATTAGTTTTTCTTTCTCTTTGTTTTTATAATGAGTGTGTACACATTTTTTTTAAAAAAAACTCGTTTAAAAGAAAATATATTAAACTATCTAGTTGATGGTTTCTGATGTAGAAAAAAACGGAAAATATACTTTTCTCAAAAAATATACTTTTAACATTTTCATTGTTGAATTTGTGTTGATGCAAACTCATCAGATAATGCTGATAACCAAAGTGCTGATCAAGATGGTAAATTAGGAATAGTCATAAATTCTAGAAACTTTAATCAAAAAAGTTCTTATTGATAGGATTAATAAGCCACTAGGTGAAAAATCCTTTTTCCTTTTTTTACTGCTACTCTTCTTTCACTATCGAAATAGCTGTTAACAGTCAAAGGTTGGCAGACATAGGAAGAAGGGAGAGGAAATTACTGTGAAGTTAGATTGTACCTGCCAAGCAGTTTCCCATGGTAGCTGGCTACTAAAGTGAGATCTCAGGCACAGCACACCACAAAGCTGCTACATTAATATTCTTTACAATTTGGAAAAGAATAAAAAACACAGGTGATTCCATATAATTTCCAGAAAGGGGTAGATCAATTCCTGGGACAAATTAAAACTTGAGAAAATGGAAGTGAACTCTATTTTCTTGTAAAAGTTTCTACTTCAACTTGTTAAACTTGAGTTTAGGTAATGAAAATAGAGTTATGATAAAACAATAACAAACAAAACACACATACACACACATATACATATATGTTAAGTATGTATTTAATATACAATATGTGTAAAAAATAATTCAAGGAAATATGGATTTAAAATTTATATTTATTATAGCTTTTTAAATCTATGATGATCTCTACATCAAGTCTTGCCAGACTCTTTCTTGAACTAATTGAAGTAAACAGCCATCTAACAAACTGTGTAGAACATCTTGATTTCATCAATTTCTTCCCTGGTGTTTACCTTTTTGTCAAGTAGCCATATCCTCAAACTATATAGTTGAAATTTGTGTCTACTTAAATATACTTATTGACAGGAAATAATATTAGCATTTAGAATACTGACAATGGCAAGAAATGAGAGCTGAGAGACTAAAAAGAATACAAATATATTAATTAAAAATGAATGATGAGGGACTCTAGAAGAACTTACTTAGATCAGGAGTTGCCTATTCTTCAGGTCTTCTAGGTCCCTAAAACATCACTTAATTTATCACGGTATAGTAATTTATTTGAATGAGAAATATTTTTGAATCATAGAATTCATTTAATTTGTACAGTAGTAATAATACTAGTTAACATTTATTGACTGATTACAAGATGTCAGACACTATTCTGTGTGCTATTTTCCTGTTAGAGATTCTGTAGTATTTAAAAGAACACTGGGAATTCAGCTCAAATAATCTTCAACCATAGTAACAACTCTTTGTGTGAGGATTATTGACACTCCCATTTATACTAGAAGAAACTAATATAAATAAAAGTTAAGTAAATTGCTCAAGATAATATCACTCATAGATAGCAAAGGAAGGTGTTGAATCAAAAGAACATAGTTTGAAAGACAGATTATTTAACCCCTAGATTAAATTGAAGATTGAAATAGAGTTAAAATAAAATGTAAAGTTTATTTCATTTTCTGAAAATTAAATGAAATGAAAGTGTTCATACATCACAAAAGATACATTACTCTATTTTCATTACTGGCATGCACATAAACTCTCACAGACACAAAATCTGCTATAGATTACTTTAAAAAGGAAAGTTCATAAAACAGTTTTAGATACAATCTTAATTAGAGTTGTGGGACTGCTTTTAGGTGTTTTCAGTCTATGACTGTAGTCTAAGCCTTTAAAATGATACATATTATCATTTCTGCTCTTGCCATTTATTCACTGAGGTATTCTTTCATTCAAAACTCATTATTTAATTATCAAATAATTATATGCACCAGGTGCTAAGAACTGTTTGGATTTAAAAAATTAATGCCAAAGTCTCTATCTTCAAAGATTTCAGAGTCTATTTGAGAAAGTCAAATTAACAGATAAATTTAGTTCTGTAAGGCAAATGCATTAGTCTGTAAGGAATATTAAAGGGAACAAGAAAAAGAATACATAACCAAGCCTGAACACGTGAGGGGAGACCATGAGAATGTCTTTCTCTAGGACCTGGCATTTGATCTGAGTCATAAAGGATAAATAAACGTTAGTCAGACCAAATACGATTGGAAAGGAGAAAACACTTTGTAGGAAGAGGGGGATACAAAAACATGGGAGCCAAGAACATAATTTTCTTGGAGTCGGTGGTATGAAGTAGAGTAGCAAGAAATGAGAGTTGGAGTTTAACAAGGATCCTTGAAAATAACATTAAATTGTTTGCTATTCATTCTGTAGGTGAAAAGGACTCTTTGGACAGATCAAACACAGAAGTTACACAGGTTGATTTAAAATTGAGTGATGTACTTTGAAGCCTATGTAGAGAAGAATTTGGGGGAGACAAAACTGGAAGCAGAGAAACCAGTTAAGGTGTTTGTCATAGATGTCAAAGATGAATTCATGAAAAAATAAACGACTGATGGTGGTAGGACTAGAAAACAATGAATAAATTAAAGTAATTTAGAGGATATATTGAAAAAAGAGCAGAAATCAGGATTAACTTTCAGACATATAGCTTCAATACCTAAGTAGAAGATAACACTGAGGTATAAAATAACCCTAGAAGCAAGTTGAGAAGGAACCATGTGTTCACATTTGGAAACTTTGAGTTTGAGAAGCCCATACCACACACAGGTGGAAAGTCCATAGCGTGGTTTGATAGATGTGTTTGAAAGGTAGGTAAAAGAACAAAGCTGGAGATTACATATTCAGGTGAGTCAGTATATGAAGGCTGTTCAGTATATGAGAGAAGATGTGATTTCCCCAAGAAAAGTGTGAAAAATGAGATCAGTGAACCAAGAAAAGAAGCCACAGTTAATACAGATTGTATGTCAGGATATTGTGGATACCAAGATGTATGTAATGTCATCTTAAAAATATATAATTCAGTGGAGATGTTAGGGTAACTGAGATGAAGACAAAAATATTTCAGCCAAAATGTTATAGATCAGTGAGTGCATTGGATTAGTGAATGTCACTATTCGATGGAAATGATGTCTTATTCCAAAACTGAAAAAAAGAGAATTTCCCTAAAGATTTTGAAAGCCATTATAACAATCTCTTACTAATTCTTTCTTCCTCCCATCATCATAGCAGTCCACATTTTTAAAAAATCTGGGAAATGTAAGATAAGATGTTTCAGATCATATCTTGCACAGGATCTTTGCCTATTATATTCTATAATTTCAGATACCACTAACATATTTAGTGTGATATTTTGGATATTTCATTTATATGATACATATATTTTGATAGAGTAGGTTCCCACTGGAGGAATCAAAATACAATATTCTATGTAAGGGAAATATACACATACACACAAAAATCATGCACAAACACACTTACACACACAACAAACACATACACACAAATTTTCCCAGCCATTTTTCATGTATCTAGTAGCAATAAGAGAACGAGGCCACTTTGAGCAAAACATATTATGGCTACAGAAAGACTCAACAGTGTGGATGTATTCTGATTCCCCCAAAGTTATTTGTTCGTCTCAACCCATTCCACATCTCAGAATTGTCTCCTGTTACAATTTATTGTTTTTTTAATGACTCTTTTTACTTGTCATCGCAATTTTTTTCGATTGACCTCAGTACACTGCTAAAACATGTAATTCTGCAAATTCACCTTTGGGTGGCAGACACTTCTTACTCTCATTTACCCACACTATTCCACCTCAACTGCTCTATTGTTTCTTCTGGATAAATCTTACTGGTGAATTATGATATGTTATATAGTTTCTGAGTCCCTTCACTAAACTTCTTGTTTAATCTCATTTGGTCCATTTCAAATATATATCTTGTAGAGGGTAATGCCTAGTACTAAATATAAAAAAGAGAACTAATCTAAATGATGTAAAGTATATTGAGAAATCATCTCCTTCATTCTTTCCAGTATATAGGTTTATCTCTAACCAGACTTTCAGGTATTAGTGCCTTTCCTTTCATATTGCCATCTCACCTCTTGGTATCAAGTACTTCACATTCTGTTAAATTAAAACTGAAAAAAAAATTAAATAGAGCAAAGCAGATTTTTAGAGCAGAGAAAGGTTTTACTTTTGCTACTGAGCAAAGTTGAAATAAAAAATTATCACCAGAGAGCAATGTGAAAAATAGCCAAGCATCTCAGCATTGATAATGCATGGCATCCACAATATTATGGTCATTGGTTTTCATAGCTCACTGTAACTGGCAATGGACTTTTTAATTTAATCTTACATTTTTTGACTGTTAATTTTTGGTCATCTTATCCTCCTAGGAATTTTGCCCACAGGTACATTTCCTCAATCTTAGTCCTCAGCTACTTCCTTCAAGGTCTCACCTTCTTTCCAAGCCTTTTTCATTGAAAAAATTAATAAAATTGATAAAAAAACTAGCCAAAAGGATAAAGGAAAAAAAAGAGAAGACATGATTTATCAATACTAGGAATGAAGAGGGAGCATCACTACAAATTCTCTAGCTAATAAAAGGGTGGTAAGGAATATTCTTGTGCCACGATCATAATTTTTTTATTATTACACCAAATTTTTATTCATGGAATAAAAATAAATCAAACATGATCGTAATGTATTAACCTTTTTACATATTACTTACTTTAATTTCCAACATTATGTTATGGATTTTTACATCCAGGTCAATGAAGGATATTATTATGTAGTAATATATTGTTTTATATCTTTTTCTGCTTTTGGAGTTAGGATAATGCTTGTCTCATAAATCTATTGAGAATGTTTCCTTCTCCTTTGTTTTCTAGGGGAGTTTATGGAAAATTCACCAGTGAAGAAGGCATCTATGCCTAAAATTTTCTTAGTGGAAAGGTTTCTGATTATACATTTGATTTCTATTATAGATATAGGGCTTAATCTTATTTACTATTTTCCTGAGTGAGTTTTGATAGGTTATATTTTTAAGGAATTTGTCCATTTAAAATTATTAAAAGTAATAATAAATATTTAATATTAGTGAATATATGCAATACATTTTTGAATCTTAGTTGTTGAGTTTATTGGCACAAGATGGCTGAGCTGTTGACTAGGATCTTCTGAGAGACTATGAAGCAGAGGGCTAAGCTGAACTGCTGCCAAATTTCTGACTCATAGAACATGTAAGATAATAAATGTATGTTGTTGTAAGAGAAATTCTAAGGTGACTTATTGTATAATAATAGATAACTAAATAAGTTCTTTCAATCCTTACTCTTTTGATAATACCCACATTTAACATGTATATTTATTTTATCTACTTTACAAATTTGTGAACAACTAAAGTGCATAATCTACCTAGGATTCATTTTTGTCTAGGTCATTATTTTTTGTTCTATTATTTGTTTGATGGATATTTTAATGAATGGGTGAATTGTTGTTGTAACATTGACTTATTCTACCTTCACTTGAAAAACCTAAGGTACTTCTAGATATATCATATAGTTCAATTTCCAGAGCATTTTCCATTAGCATGATGTTTCACAACGCATCTGTTTTGGTGTCATGCAATGAAAAATGTTTTCTATTTACATTGGTCGAATGCATAGTGAATAACATAGTGATCCAGATTGCATGCGACTTAATCTTGAATCAATATACAACTTCTTTCTTTAGTGTGTCTTAAATATTTTTGTTCAATAGTAATTAAGTCCTGCTACTATTGCAAAAAATCTCCCATACACATAGGTTTTCAATACATTAAATCTCACTTGTTATATTACTTAAAATCACAAGCTCATCTCTTCAACATTTGCTTGATAACACAAGAAATAATTTAGAAAAATTCGAATAAATAAATAATAACATAAAAATATAAACAAAAAACAACACAGTATAACTATTTATATAGCATTTACATTGTATCAGGTATTATAAATAATCTAGAGATGATTTAAAATATATAGAATGATGTTCATAGGTTATATGCAAATACTATGCCATTTTGTATATGCTACTTGAACATTCACAAATTTTTATATTGGCAGGGGGTTCTATTGAATTCAACAAAATTGATTTGTCTTCTTTCATATATTCCTTTTTCAATACTATTTCCTCATGACAGAATAAGCCACTTCACTGAGGTATTAGCAAATTATCTTAAAAGGATATGAGAAACATTTCTATTTCAAAAACAATATATATATTAGTGCAGATGCTGAGAAAACATTTTATCAGTGAACCAAAATATTAAAATAGTATTTTAGCAAAATAGTAATGTTCTACTGAAAAAAATAGAATCAATTACAAATACAAGATTTATGTCCTTATAAATGATTGAAAATTTTATTTTCTTATTATTAATTATTATAAATTTAAATATATTTGTTATTTATATTTCATTACATCAACAGACAACTTTGGCCAAGAGCCCCAATGTTTTCAATGACACCATGCATCCCTTCCTTGCTTCCATTAAGTTTGGGATCAAGATTTTCCACAAGTTCTTCATACTCCTTTGCACGCTAAATTGGAATCCACCTTTAAACTACCTTCTCAGGAAACAAATAATGATATCAGGATTTAAACCCATGAAAATGTTGTGCCCCACTTGAACAAATTTAGTTATTGAGTAATAGGTAACTAGCCCTATGCCCTAACCCCTAGACTTATCCAACATATTTTTGTGTGTGTCACTTTTCCAATTTGTGTTTCTCATGAATTCGTAATACTGAAGTTATTATTATATTTTCCAAGTGTTATAGATTTAGCCTTTCCTATGTCTTCCCATATATCATCTGCCAATGTTATGTCGAAACATACTTTTTTGCAGACATGACCACTTGGGCTCATTATGGTAAAATGATCTTTCTGGCTAAAGTCTTTTCTTTTTCATTTGAACTTTGTGTAATGTTTGGCTATAGCTATGAAGGACTCGAAAATGCTCATAGAGAACAATTAACAAATCAATGTAATGTGTCAGGGTATAGAACATTGGTTCCGGGTAATGTAAGTGAATAAAATTTACTAATATATAAATATTTTACTGAACGAAATGAAACTTCATAATTTAAAACCTAATAAATTTGCATTTTATTTCATCCAGTATAATAAGCAAATTATGTGACTGTAATTTTACCTATAAAACAGCCAGAGTGAACTTGTGAAAAGTAGCAGCAAAAAGTATGCGTGAATACTACCTGATCCGATTTCCTAGAAACCATAGTAAATATTCTATTTAAGACTGGATATGACTAAACTTTATTAGACTTGAACTGTATTCTGGGTAATTGTCCAGTAATAGCTTTTGCTAAATTATACAAAGCCTTTACTTAACAGGGAACACAGACTCCCCAACCTCTAATATTATCATCATTCAAGATAATGAGCAACACAAACCATTCTATTACCAATCTAAAAGCAATAAATGTCAAAGTAAAGAAGTATGCAATATTCTAGCCTGAAAGAACAAAGGACAAAAGTAATGATAATACCTCTTTATATTTGCAGTCTGTTATATCATGCATAACAAATGATGCCATAATTGTAGACAGTGTTTTTTAACAGGTTATAAGGAGAAGATAGTGGAGGAGGTGAGGGTGTTTTGATGACTGCTGTCAAAAGTGCTTCAAGCGTCTTAATTTAAAATAGCCAGCAAAAAGAGAATATCATTTTTAGGGTGTATTTGATTTCAGTTTTTTGATTCATATAAGCTGAAGATTTCAGTGTTTGATTAACCATCTACTTCCTTGTATTAGTGACTTCTAGGCAGTTGGAGCACAGGATCTAATACAATATATTTTTTTCTGACTAAGTAGTCATCAGAAGGACCAGGGAGTGGATAAACAGTTTCTTAACTGTTCATTTCAAACAGTCTAGTGGAAACCAGTGTTGGAAAGGCAAAGTGTGCTAAGCAAACAAAACCATCTCCCTAGTGAATACTGAATAATAAAGTAAAATTGATGTCTTATCCTACAGCGTTATAGCTCAAATGTGTCCACCATGTCTTTGTGAGCTACGTAGGTTTCAAGAATGCAGAGAATTGCCACTAACACTACAAATGAGGAGATCTGGCTCAACCACTCACTTATCTCTTGACTAATATATACAATTATTTTTAAAATATATTTTTGAGTAAAAATAAATATGAAGATCCAGCAGTCTGTATAAATTACATAAAATACATGGATAGCTAACAAGTTCTCACTTATCTGAAGTTTTTTCACAAAATTTTTAAACTTACCCTTTCAAATTTATCCAGAGACACATATTCTATCACACAGGGGTGATGTATAAATCTTTTGTGCACAAAGCATGTTAATATTTGATGGAGACTTCCCCCTTTTATTAAGGGTTCAATGGCTTTTTTCTTTAGGTTCCTGCCCTATCTCTCCATACCCACTGTAAATTAGGACAATAGAAACCTTTAAATTCAGGACCATCTAGAGTAGTTGAGATTCTTTCTTAAGTTTTTTTTCTTTTTGGTTTGCAAACAAAATTACCTTTGTAATTTTGCACCAGTAACATACAGCATCCACAAACTTGTTTTGAGAGCAATAAAAAAGAATAAATTTTTTCTTCAAAATATTTACAAGTGTTTATAATTTACCCAAAAGTAATTAAATTCAGTCTGGAAATCACTGACCATACTGGAAATTTTACTTAAGAGAATTAATTACTAATGAAACATTTGGCTTATAATTGCATAGGTAAGAGTAATATCAGATTGTGAAGAAGCAGTGCTTTCTTTAGAAAATCATGACAGCGTAATGGGTTTTTATAGAGTTAGTGTAAAAACAACTATTATTCTGAGGAATATAATCATTTTAGTCTTAATATAGGTGATATAAAGACATGTCTCAGAGATACTGTGGGTTGGTTCCTACCACCACAATAAAGCACATATTGCAATAAAGTAAGTCACATGATTTTTTGGTTTCCAAGTGCATATGAAAGTATGCATATAATATACTATAGTCTCTTAAGTGTGCAATCACATTATGTCTAAAAAAATGAATACACCTTCATTAAAAATACTTTAATGCTAAAAAATGCTAACCATCATCTAAACCCTCAGCAAGTAAAAATCTTTTTGCTAGTTGTGGGTGTTGCCTCAATGCTGATGGCTGCTGACTACTCAGCATGGTGGTTGCTGAATTTTAGGGTGTCTGTGGCAATTTCTTAAGATAGGAACAAAGTTTGCTGTATTTATTAACACTTCCTTTCATAAAAGATGTTTCTGTGGAGTGTAATGTTTGATAGCATTTTACTCACAGTAGAACTTTCAAAATTGAAGTCAATCTTCTGAAACCCTACCACTGCTTTATCAACTAAGTTGATATAATATTCTAAAGACTTTGTTGACATTTCGACAATGTTGCCAGCATCTTCATCAGGATTAGATGGCATCTCAACTAACAAATATTTTTGCTCATCCCTAAGAAGCAATTCCTTATCCATTTAAATTATATGATGAGATTGCAACCATTCAGCCACATCTTCAGGTTCCATTTCTAATTATAGTTCTCTTATTATTTCCACCACTTCTATACTTACCTCCTATACTGAAGTTTTGAGCCCCTTACAGTTGGAATCAGCTTCTTCCAAACTCCTGTTAATGTGGATATTTTGACCTTCTCCCATGAATCATGAATGTTCTTCATGGCATATAGGGAGATGAATCTTTTCCAGAAGGTTTTCAATTTACTTTGCCCTGATCCATAACAGGAATCACTATCTATGGAAACTATACCCTTACAAAATGTATTTCTTAAATAACAAGACTTAAAAGTCAAAATTACTCCTTGATCCAGGGGATATAGAATGAATGTTTTGTTAGTAGGCATGAAAACAACATTAATTTCCTTATACATCTTCATCAGCATTCTTGAGTGACTAAATGCCTTCTCAATAAGCATAGTATTTTGAAAAAAAAACTTTTTTATGAGCAGTATATCTCAACAGTTGGCTTAAAATATTCAGCAAACTATGCTATAAACAGATATTTAGGTTAATTCTCAAGTTCCTAGGATTTTCAGAGTGTTAAATGAGCATTGACTTTTAACTTAAAGTCAAAGCTTCATTAGCCCCTAACAAGAGAGTCAGCATGTCTTGTGAAGTTTTGAAGGAAGGCAGTGACTTTTCTCTAGCTGTAAAAGTCCTATATGTCTGTTTTATTTACATTGGAGATATAAGGCTGTTTCATCGACATGGAAAATCAGTTATTTAGTGTAGCCACCTTCATCAATTATTTTAGCTAGATCTGGATAATTTGCTACAGTATCTATATCAGCACTTTTGCTTTATCTTGCACTTTTATGTTATAGAGACAACTTATTTCCTTAAACCTCATGAACCTACCTCAGCTAGCTTTCAACATTTCTTCTGAAGATTTGTCACCTCTCTCAGCCTTTATGGAATTAAAGAGAGTTAGGACCTTGCACTGGATTAGGCATTAGATTAAGGGAATGTTATGGCTGGTTTGAGCTTCAATCTAGACCACTAAAACTTTCTCTATATCAGCATAAGTCTGCTTTTCTTTCTTATGCTTCATATGTTCACTGAAGTAGCACTTTTAATTTCCTTCAAAAATTTTTCCTTTGCATTCACAACTAGGCTAACTGTATAATGCAAGAGGCATAGCTTTTTGTCTATCTCAGCTTTTAAAATGCCTTCCTTGCTAAGCTAAATTATTTCTATCTTTTGATTTCAAGTGAGAGATGTGCAACTATTCCTTTCACTTGAACACTTACTGGCCTAATTTGAATATTGTTGTATCCCAAAGGATAGGTGGGCCTGAAGAGAGGGAAAGAAATAGGGGAATGGTTGGTCAGTGGAGCAATCAGAATATATACAAGAGAGGAGGATCCAAGATGATGAACAAGAAGCAGCTTGCACAACACCACACTCATGGAGAGGATTGAAAGTGACCAATAGCACCTTTGGATAAATCATCTAAGAGTACTGGGAATCAACAGACAGGAAGCAGGATTGATGTGAAGAAGAAAGAAATGGGACAACCTGATCAGCAGGACTGGAAGTACTTGGGGAAGGCACCCACATGTGGGGAAGGAACAGAGGAGGGGACTCCAGGCTCCACTTTTCCCCTGAGGATATTGCAGCCAGAGTGGCAGCAGGGCAGTAGCAGTAGCAGGGACCCTACACCTCTGGATACAGCCTCTGGACTGTAACAGCCTCTGGACTGATACAGAGACCTGACTGGAGGCTGTACTGCTGCATTACTCCAGAGAGAAGAAAGCTGTCTTATGAGTCCTGGGTACTGTGCTGGTGCTATTGTGACATCCCAAGCCCACAGCACTATTCCTACCCCACAGGTGAGATTTGTAACTGCGATCTTCCCCTCACCCCTGCTGGGCAGGGAGAGAGTAGGGGTAGGGTCCTGACACACCCTGTGGATGGATGACATGCACCCACACTACCACTGTGGGGGAACCTTGGCAGAGCATGAGACCACAGATCTGGCATCTGCTGATGTGGCTTGACAGATCCCACTCAACTTCACCTCCCATAGCCCATTGTTGGGGTGGATAATCCACTGCTACCACTGCTTGAGAGGTCCTAAGTGTGGCAAAAAGCCAGTACAACTGACACATTTGAACCTAAGAGGATGAGCCACCATGGACCCATGCTGGCCCACACAGGCACCCCTTGTGCAGCTCCCCAGGCATGCCCTCCTCCATCTGTGCACCCAGCACCATGATTGCCCTGACATAGACACACCATGCCCTGCAGTTCTGCTGTATCCTGGGGGCCTGTGCACAATACAGCCCACTCCACCCCCAGCATGGGCCCTGCCTCTCCTAGGCCTGTGTGTGTGCACAGTGAGCTCAATGGGCTTCCTCCATCCTGTACTCTCACCCAGTCCCATGGGTCAGCCCTGCCTCACCCATGTGCCCTTGAACAGCCCCTCCCACCCCCCATCACAGGGGGTGTGATAACCATAGAGAAATAGGGAAATGCAGTAGAGAAGCAGTATTAAAAGCTCACAGTGCATCTGCTTCTCCCTGCCTGGTAAAGCTTCTGGAGTAGAATTAAGGCACACCATTCAAGGACCCATCACTATCCTCAAAAAGCAGCAGAAATCCCAGCAGAGGAGAATAGGTATACAGTCACTGCTATCTGTTTTGAGCTGCAGAGGAGGTCCCAGATGAGAAGGAGGCAGCATAAAATCTCTGGAAACATGAAAAAGTAGGCTGTCACAACATGCCCAGAAAATCACAATAAATTTCCAGTAATGACTCCAACCAAGAGGAAATTACTGAAATGACAGATATAGAATTATGATTATGAATGGCAAGTAACATGAATGGGATTGAGGAGATGGTAGAAAACCATCAAAAAGAAACAAAAATATCATTAAAAACATGAATGAAAAATTCACAAAAGAGATATATAACATAAAAAAGAGATAACCAAATATAAAAAAATGATATAGTCATTTGGGGAATATCAAAATACAGCAGAAAGCTTTAGCAAACAGATTAGACCAGGGAGAAGAAAGAATTTCAGAGCTTGAAGACACAGCATTCAAATTAAGCCAGTAAGTCCAAAATGTAGAAAAAGAATAAAGAAAAATAAATAATCACTGTAAGAAATAAGAGATTATGCAAAGCAAGCTAATATAAAAATTATAGGTATTCCTGAGGAAGATGAAGAAAAAGCAAAAAACATAGAAAACATATGTGAGTGAATAATTAAAGAAAACTTCCCTGGTATTGGCGATTTAGATATCCAGACACAAGATGTTCATTGAACACAAAATTCACCGCAAATAGCCTGGCCAAAGTTAAAGTATAGAATTCTACAAGCTGTGAGACAAAAACAATAGGCTATTTACAAAGGAAAATCTATCAGACTAACAGGAGACCTCTCAGTAGAGACCTTAACCACTTTGGGACCAGTGTCGACTATAGTCGATAGCCACAGATGAATGCACACAGCGACTTTAGCCGACAGCTGTGATATGAAGGTGCACAGCCAAGCGTCAACTTTAGTCAACAGTAGTGATATGACTTTTCTAATTTTTCATTTATCAAAATAAAATTGTAAACATTTAAAAATAACATAATGAAATATGCATATGTTACCTATTCTGATTTACATTACAAGTAAATCTGCCTGTAAAGTAAAATAAGCTTTCAGTGCTTTAAAGCTTTCCTCATCACGCAAGAGCAAAATGGATTCGTTGTCAATGCACAGCACAAACTATCGTGTGGACTATGAGTGCCAGCTGTGGGCAAGGTTTCGTGGCCAGTCAGTGTGTTACTGAAGTGGTTAAAAGGCAGAAGAGATTGGAGTTCTATTTTTAGTACTCAAACAGGATAACTGTTAAGCAAAAATTTTGTATATGGCAAAATTAACTTTCATAAATGAGAGAGAAATAAAGTATTTCCAAGCCAAACAAACACTAAGGGAATTTGTTCCCACTACAGCTACCCTACAGGAAGTGCTTAAAAGTGCTCTGCCATGAAACAGAACAATTGATATCCACCGGTGTAAAAACATGTGAAAGCTAAGACTCACAACTCTTATAAAACAGTAACACAAGGGAGAAAACAAAGCAAATAGGTACCATTCAACATGATGATCAGAACAATATTTTACATATCAATAATAAAATTGGATGTAAATGGTCTTAATGCATCACTTAAAAGATACATATTGACTGAATGGATGAAAAAAACACAACGCAAACATATGCTGTCTTCAAGGAGCCCATCTAACTTGCAAGGATGCTCCTAGACTCAAAGTAAAGGGGTGGAACAAAATATCCAACACAAATGGAAACCAAAATTGAGCAGGAGTAGCTATTCTCATATCAGATAAAATAGACCTTAAATCAACAATGAAAAAAAAAAGACAGTCATTATAAAATATTAAAGGGAGCAATTCAGCAAGAATATATAAAATAAATTCTGTTAGATCTAAGCAAGGAAATACATGACAGAATTATAATTGCCAGGGACTTTGACACTGCGCTGACAGAGCTGGAAAGGTCATTGAGGGAGAAGATCAACCAAGAAACACTGGACTTAAATGAGACTCTAGAACAAATGGACTTTACAAACATCTATGAAATGCTGTACCTAAAAACTATAGAATATACATTTTTCTCACCAGCACATGGGACATTTTCCAAGATAGATCATATGTTAGCCCAGAAAACAAGTCTCAGAAAATACAGAAAAATCACAATTATTCCATGAATTTTATCAGACCACAGTGGAATAAAACTAGAAATAAATTCCAAGAGAAACTCTTGAATCTATATAAAGTCATTGAAATTAAACAGCCTTCTGCAGAATGATCCTTGGGTCAATGATGAAATTAAGGTAGATATCAAAGAATTTTCTAACTGAATGAAAAACATGACACAAGCATCCAAAAATCTGCAAGATATAATAAAAGCAATGTTAATGGAGAAGTTCATAGCCTTAAACACTTACATCAAAAAGACAGAAAGACCACAAATGAATAACCTAATGTCATGCCTCAAAGGCATAGAGAATGAAGAACAAGCCAAACTCAAAGATATCAGAGTAATAGAAACAACAAAGCTCAGAGAAGAACTAAACAAAATGAAAACAAACAAAAAAATACAAAAGATGGATGAAACAAAAATTTGGTGCTTTGAAAAGATAAACAAAATTGATAGAACACTAGCTAGATTAACCAGAAATAGAACAGAAAAGACGTAAATTAGCTCAATCAGAAGTGACAAGGGAGACATTACAATTGAGACCACAGAAATACAAAATACCATCTGTGACTACTATGAAAACCTCTATGCATACAAACTAGAAAATCAAGAGGAAATGGATAAATTTTTTGAAACATGTGGCCTAGTCAGCTTGAACCAGAAAGAAATCAAAATTCTGAACATACCTATTATGAATAGTGAGAATAAAATAATGAATTCTCCCAAGGACAAAAATGCCATGCAGAGCAGATGGATTGACAGCCAGATTCTACTAGACTTACAAAGAATTAGCACCTATTCTTCTGAAACTGTTCCATAACATCAAATAAGAGAGCATCCTTCCTCACTCATTCTGTAAAGCCAGAATCACACTGATAGCAAAGCCAGGAAAGGACACGACAACAACAACAACAACAACAAAATTATAGACCACCATCTCTTATGAAAATAGATGTAAAAATCCTCAACAAAATACTAGCAAACCAAATTCAACCATACATCAAAAAGAATTCACCATAAACATATCAGTTTCTTGTTTTTATAAATGAAAGTGAGATTTATTCAGAAATTACAGAAAGTCTACTCCACAGATAGAGCAGAGGCAAATTCTCCCTGCAGAAGAGAACTAGCCCCCATTTCCGTTTGTCTTTCTATTAAAGCTCCAGCTTAATTAACAAGAGGAGGAATATTCATGGCAGAGGAAGTGTTTTACTGGAATCAGGGTAACACCCTCTATTCCTCTACCATCTTGATTCTAACTCACAAGTTGGTTTCATCCTAGCTATGTATGGAAAGATGGCTCAATATATGAAAATCAATAAATGTGATTCATCAAATAAACAGAATTAAAAACAAAGATCTTATGATCATCTCGGTAGATGCAAAAAAATCAATAAAATCAAGCAAACCTTCATAATAAAAACTCTCAACAAACTAGGCATAGAAGGAACATATCTCAAAATTATAAAAGCCATATATGACAAACACACAGCCAACATCATACTGAATAGGGAAAAGTTGAAAAGCATTCCTCCTAAGAACTAGAAAGACACAAGGATGCCCACTGTCACCACTTCTATTCAATATACTACTGGAACTCCTAGCCAGAACAATCAGGTAAAAGAAAGAAATAAAAGGCCTCCACATTGGGAAAGAGGAGGTAAAATTATCCCTGTTTGCCAATAATATGATCTGATAATCTAGAAAACCTTAAAAATTCCACCAAAAAATTTCTAGAATTGATAAATAAATTCTGTAATGTCTCAGTTTATAAAATTAATGTATAAAATCAATAGCATTTCTTTATACTAATATCAGTGACACTGAAAATCAAATCAAGAACTCAGTAATGTTTATAAATAGCTACAAAGGAAATAAAATAACTAGGAATAAATTTAACCAAGGAGATGTTGCAGCTACTTTTTCACTCCTGAGTGCGGTAGTGAAGGAATGAATGGTTATTCAAAAAACAGTGTTCTGAGAGAAGAGGAAAGATCAAAATCTAAAGGAGAAAATGGCCTCCGTAGCTAAGTTCCTCCCCATATTTATTTCCAAGGACACGTACAAATGGTCAAGGCTCTTTGTTAATTTTTTTAACAACTTCCATACAGGTCAGTTGTTTTCAGCTGACCTTTGCACTCAGCAAACAAGCAACTTTGAGCAGGTGTTTTCACCTGATCCTTCATTCACCTTGCTCACCTTCTTTCCATCCATCCATTCTTCTAGGCCCATCCCCTACAGGAGGTGAAAGACCTCTATAAAGAGAAGTATAAAACACTATGAAATAAATCATAGATGACACAAAAAATGGAAAAAAACATCTCATGCTCATGGATTGGAAAAATCAACATTGTTATAATGTCCATGCTGCCCAAAGTAATTTACAGATACAAAGCAATTCCTCCCCAAATTCCAATGTCATTTTTCACAGATCTAGAAAAATAATCCTAAACTTCATGTGTTACCAAAAAAGAGCCTGAATACCCAAAGAAATAATCCTATCCAAAAAGAACAAATCTTGAGGCATCACATTAGCTGGCTTCAAGTTATATTACAAGACTATAGTAACCAAAACAGCATTGCACTGGTATAAAGGTAGGCACATAGATCAATGGAACAGAATAGAGAACCCAGAAATAAAATCATAGAGCTATGACCAACTGATTTCTGACAAAGTAGACAACAACATACACTGGAGAAAGGATGCCCTATTCAATTAATAGTGCTGGGAAAACTGGATAGCCACATACAGAAAAATGAAACAGGATTCCTCACCATTTACCAATAATTCAAAATGTAGTAAAGACTTAAATGTAAGGTGTGAAATTTACCAATAATTCAAAATGTAGTAAAGACTTAAATGTAAGGTGTGAAACCATAAAAAGTCTAATAGAACATGTAGGAAAATCTTTTAGAACTAGACCTAAGCAAAGAATTTATGACTAAGACCCCAAAGGCAAATATAGGAACATCAAAAATAAATAAATGGGATGTAATTAAATTAAAAATCTTCTGCACATCAAAGGAGAAAATCAACAGAATAAATAGGCAACGTTCAGAATGGGAGAAAATATTTACAAACTGTAAATCTTATAAAGGACTAATATGCAAAATTCACAAAGAACCAAACAAATCAGCAAGAAAAAACAGACAACTCCATCACAAAGTGGCAAAAAACATGAAGAGAATTTTCTCAAAAGAAGATAGACAAACTGCTAACAAACATATGAAAAAAATGCTCAATATCACTAATCATCATGGAAATTCACATTAAAACCACAATGAGATACCACCTTATCCCTGTCAGAATGGCCATTAAAAAAAAAATCAAAAAACAACATATACTGGCATGAGTATAGAGAAAAAGGAATACCTATATCTTGGTGATACTGCAAACTGGTACAACTCCTATGGAAAACAGT
>VSMD01080581.1:0-86437 GCA_008750895.1 Mirza zaza
ACTCGGAGGGGGCGCCCAGGCCGGCGTGGGAACGCGGGTCCCGACCGCATGCACTGCTGCCCTCTCGCGGACGCGCGCGCAGCTGCGAGGTGGCTGGCATTCTTCCCGGCACCTCGGGTCAGGACGAGCCCAGCTTCAAGGCGAGACTGGGGCGAGGTAGGGAAGGCTGCGTTTGACCGTTCCCCCGGGACAGCCGCCTCCCCGTGCGTGACGGCGTCCAGCGAAGACTTCCTTCTGTGCATTCGTGCCTTAAGAGCTGGTGGATTGTTTAGAACGGGCTCTCCGTGATGAGGGAATGGAGTGGACTCATTGCTTTGCAGAATAACCACGATTAAAAATAAGGCGGAGCATTTAGGAAAAAGTCAAAAAGACCATAAATTAGCCCCCTGGGGGTGGCCGACAATCCTAGGGGCGAGGGAGCCACTGTGGATGTCCCCTTCCCCGCTCCCGGTCGCCCCCGCCCCCACCTGTAACCTCTTCTCACCTGCCGCTTCTTCTAAATTCCCTGCCCTGGCTTCGCCCTCCTCTTGCTCGCCTCCCCGTAGTGCACACCACACACCAGCTCCTCCGTCCCTTTCCTTCAAGGCACTTTTACTGGCCCATTCACGAAAAAGAGGGTAGCAATCTGTTAGCTGTTGTCATCAATTTATGTGCTATATCGTGCATTGGTTATTAGTGTATTTATATCATATGATTATTGTTAGGGATGAGGTAAAGGGAAGTTGCATTGTGTATTAATTATAGGTATATTTTGTGTTGCATAATTATTTTTATTATTTTTGTTGGTAAAGATATAAGAAAAAGGATAAATGTGTTCCTAAGAAGTGGATTTAATTTTGAACACTTAAATTTATACGAAACAAATTTTTGTGCCCTATTTGGACAGCTTTTAACAGTGACTTTGGGTTACCCACAATCCCTACTGCCACCCTGCGCTACCATTATACAGCTTAGTATGAGTCCATTCACTAATTCAGTAGTGTTTATCCTTGAGCAACCATTCTGTGCCAGGTACTGTTCTGGCTTCTGAGAATACAGCAGGAATGAAATCGTCTCTTTTCTCATAAAGCTCAGATTCTGATGAGAGGTGAATGTGTGTGTAGTCTGAGAGGATGGATCTTACTTTATTTGCTGCAACAGTTCCTTCTCAAACTTTGGAAATGGAAACACGTGGCTAAGTTCCGTTTCTTTCATCATCTCCGACATACAGTCTCTTTCACATTAATTTCTAGGACTACTTTGCTATTTATTGGCAACTTCTGATGATTGAGTTCAATGAACTGTTCATAATCTGGTAACTTTTCTAGCACAGACATACACATTTTTATTTTGTTTCACCTTACTGTGCTTTGCAAATATTGCATTTTTTTAAAAACAAATCGAAGGTTTGAGGTAACCCTGCCTTGAGCAAGTCTCTTGGTGCCATTTTTCCAACACCATGTGGTCACTTTGTGTCTCTATATCACGTTTTTATAATTCTTGCAAGATTTCTAACTTTTAGATTATTATTATATCTGTTACGATCTGTGATCAATGATCTTTGATGTTACTATTGTAATTGTTCTGGGGTGCCACAAACCACATCCACATAAAATGGTGGACTTAACTGATAAGTATGTGTTCTGGCTGCTCTATTGACTATTCCCCCATCTTCCTCCCTCTGCTTGGGCCTCCCTATTCCCAGAGACACAACGATATTGAATTTAGGCCACTTAACTATTATGGCTTTTAAGTGTTCAAGTGAAAGGAAGAGCCACAGATTTCTCACTTTAAATCAGAAACTAGAATTGAGTAAGGTTAACAAGGAAGGCACGTCAAGAGCCACAATATGTGGCAAGCTAGGCTTCTTGGGCTAAATAGTTAGCCAAGTTGTGAATGCAAAGAAAAGTTCTTGAAGGAAATTAAAAGTGCTACTCTAGTGAACATGAGTGATAAGAAAGGGAAGTCTTATTGCTGATACAGAGAAAGTTTCAGTGGTCTAAATAAAAGGTCAAACCAACCACAACATTCCCTTGCTTAAACCAAAACCGAATCCAGAGGAAGCCCCTAACTCTCTTCAATTCTGTGAAGGCTGAGAGGGGTGAGGAAGCTGCAGAAGAAATGTGTGAAGCTAGCAGAGGTGGTTCATGAGGTTTAAGGAAAGAAGCTGTCTGCATAGCACAGAAGTTCAACGTGAAGCAGCAAGCGCTGATGTAGAAGCTGCAGTAAGTTATCCAGAAGAGTTAGATAAGATGAAGGTGGTTACACTCAAAAACAGATTTTCAGTGTAGACAAAACAACCTTATATTGGAAGAAGATGCCGTCGTGAATTTTCATAGCTAGAGAGAAGTCAGTACCTGACTTCAAAGCTTCTAAGAACAGGCTGAGTCTCTTGTTAGGGGCTAATGCAGCTACTGACTTTCGGTTGAAGCCAACACTCATTTACCATTCTTGAAATCCTAGGACCCTTAAGAACTATGTTAAATCTGCTTTGCCTATACTGAATTAATAGAACAACAAAGCCTGGTCCACAGCACATCTGTATACAGTATGGTTTACTGAATATTCAACCTACCATTGAGACCTACTACTCAGAAACAAAGATTGCTTTCAAAATATTACTGCTCATCGACAATGCATGTGATCATCCAAGAACTCTGATAGAGATGTACAAAGAGATTAATGTTTTCATGTCTGTCAACACAACATCCATTCTGCAGCCCATGGATCAAGGAGTAATTTCAACTTTTAAGTCTTATTTTTTAAGAAATACATTTCATGAGGCTACAGAGGCTGACATAATGACTCCTCTGATGGATCTGGGCAAAGTAAGTTGAAAACCTTCTGGAAAGGATTCATGATTCCAAATGCCATGAAGAACATCCATGTTTCATGAGAGGAGGACAAAATACCAACCTTAACAGGAGTTTGGGAGTCATGGATGACTTTGAGGAGTTCAAGAATTCAGTGGAGAAAGGAACTGCAGATGTGGTGGAAACAACAAAAGAATTAGAATTAGAAGTGGAGCCTGAAGATGGGACTGGAATTGCTGCAATCTCATGAAGAAACTTGACTGAATTAGGAGTTGCTTCTTATGAATGGACAAAGAAATTGTTTTCTTGAGATGGTATCTACTCCTGGTGAAGATGCTGTGAACATTATTGAAATGACAAGAAAGGATTTAGAATACTACTTAAATTTAGTTGATAAAGTGACAGCAGGGTTGACTCTATTGTTACAATTTTTATTTTGTAGAGAGAGGTCTTGCAGTGTTGCCCAGGCTGCTCTCAAACTCCTGGCCACAAGTAATCCTCCTACCCTGGCTTCCCAAAGTGCTGGGATTACAGGTGTAAGCCACCATGTCTGGCCCTTGACTCTAATTTTGAAAGAAGTTCTACTGGGGGTGAAATGCTATCAAATAAGCATCACATACTACAGAGAAATCTTTTGTGAAAGACAGAGTCAACTGATACGGCAAACTTGATTATTGTCTTATTTTAAGAAGTTGCCACAGCCAGGTGGGCATGGCGGTGGGTGCCTATAGTCCCAGCTACTCAGGAGGATCTCTTGAGCCCAGGAGTTCGAGGCTGTAGTGAGTTATGATCGTACCACTGCACTCTAGGCTGGGTGACAGAGTGAGACTCTGTCTTGGGGAAAAATAAAACAAAAGGAAAAAGGAAAAAAAGAAATTGCCACAGCTATTCAAACTCTCAGCAACCACCACCCTGATCAGTCAGCAGAGCAGCCATCAACATCCAGGCAAGACCCTCCACCAGCAAAAGGATTACAACTTGCTGAAGGCTCAGCTGATCATTAACATTTTTTAGCAATAACATATTTAAATTAAGATCTGTACTTTTTCTTAGGCATAATGCAATCGCACACTGAATAAGCTACGGTCTAGTATAAACATAACTTTTATAGGTACTGGGAAACCAAAAAATTCGTGTGACTCATTTTATTGTGATGTTCACATCATTGCAGTGGTCTGGAACTGAATATCTAATATCTCGAAGGTATCCCTGTGTTTGAAATCACAGTATGAAGAGGAGGAAAGGGATGCCATGTTCCAGGGTTGAACCAGTTCTCAGAGGGCCCCTGGTTCTTGTCCATGGGTATTCGTGTAACCCATGCTACACTGAGGCAGTAGAGCATGGTGGTCCACAGCTTGGGTTCCAGAGACACCCAGATCTAGACTCGAATTCTGGTTTTGATAAATGGGTTAGGGAAAATCCTTTAACCTCTCCAAGGCTCATTCTCTGCCTGTTCCCACCCTTACCTCATACAGAATGAAGAAAATATTAATGATCACCTAAGAGGCTGGGAGTAGTCATTAAATGAAACTGTATGTGTGTGTGTGTGTGTGTGTGTATGCTTAGTATAGTGCCAGGAACAAAGCTCAATAAATAGTACTGTTATTATTAAACATAATTTAGTGTTTCTTAATTTTCACATGTTATATGGACTTCTGGATTAATTCCACTGTAATCTTGGAACATATTGCAGATAGTCTAATAAGTGCTGAAACAAGGGAAATACAGGTTGATATTACCTGACAGTTTAGGTAGACTGCTTGGAAGAGTGATTTATAAGCATAAAACTGAAGGATAAGTAGAATATCCTACTAGAGAAGGTGTGCATACATGATACATGTGTGTGTGTGTTGGCCAGAGTAGTGGCTGAAGGACCTCAGCCTTGCGGGGAGGCCCATAAGTGGACAGGATGGTTTCAGTGTAATTAGTAAATGTTGAGATGGAGGGAAGCTTGGGAATTTTGGGGGTACAGCAAAGCTTAATGAATCTGCTTCATGAAGTTATGGGTACTTAAAGCTAAACAGTATGCCCCAGTGATTAAGCCTATTGGTATCAGACCTAGATTTGAATCTTCTTTTGCCTATTGATAATCATTTTTCTTTGGGCAAGATATTAAACTTCTCTAAGTCTCAGTGTCTCAGTTTTCTCATCTACACAACGGGGTTAAAAATCTATGCCTTGTATAATCTATATTAAGTTATCTGAGATAATGTACGTTGAACAATTAACATAAGCAGGTGTCAGGGCTCCATTGGTGGGAGTGGTTTTAATCTCCAGGTAGGTGTTCTTACAATGTCACACTGGGCACCTGGCCACCAAGGGACTCAGAGGGCCTGCTGCTGCTGCAGAACCCCCAGGAGGCAGCAGGTGGAGAGGGGGGAGGACGAGACCATCCAGGAACCTCTACCAGAAGGAGCCCATGGACGCAGCATGCTGTGGCCAAGGCAGAGCTCAACACGCTGGTGATTGCTGAAAAGCTGCACCTGCAGAGCACCTGTCCCAGAAGATCTGGACCCCCTCCCAGCTCTGCATAGGCTCATCAGTGAACTTGGCCTTCCTGGGTCTTATTTCTTTAAGTGAAAAATGCAGAGGGAGTTTGCAAGGCAAATTGTATCCCTGTACCCCTATCACCATGAGTGGAGAACTAGATTGAGAAGAATCCAGAAGCTTTGTCCAAATTCAGTAGGAAAGAGTGTTCAGATTACTCAGTGGGCTTGGCAGTGAGTGACAAGGGGGTGAGGGCATTCAGGCCATGGATTTCTCATCCCTGGACCACTGGGTGGCCCCTAATGCTTGCTGTGCGCTTATCTTGTACCAGACACTGTATTAAGTGATTTACACGAATTGTATCATTTAACTCTTGTAACAACCTTATAAAGTGGGGATTGTTGTTACTATCCTCATTTTACAGTTGAAGAATCTGGCACGGAGAGGGGTAAGTCATTTGCCTTCTATCATCTAGTTGCTAGTCATTGCCAGTGTCTCTTCCAGCTCTATCTAGACTAGAAGCGCTTTGAGAGGAGGAGCCTTATCACATTGATTTTTAAATCCTCAGGGTCCAGAAGGCTTTCAGACAATGTTCACTGCTTTGCTCAACGGAGTGGTTGTAGCAGAACACAGAATCACCGTGCTCATGCTGGGCCCAGCCTCGGATCACCTGCACCCTGCCCCCCGCATGTGATGGATTACCACTGGGAAGTATTCTGCTCCTTCACCGAACTACTCGCCCTTCTTTCCTCTTCCTTCTTCTTGGCACTGGGGGGTGCTGTTGGATAGTCTAAGAAGTAGTGTTTCTTCTACCCAGGTTTGGTATTTCTTACCCAAACCTACCCAGGTTTGGTATTTCTTTTTGTTTTCAAATTTGTCTTGTGTATTCTCCTTGAGAACCTGGTGATGGTGAGTTGCTGAGATGGGACAACGGCCTGACCTAGACTTCCCGCGGCTCTCTTTTGAATGTTAACCACTGGTGTTTAAGAAGGCAGAAGTATATAGTTTCCGGCAACTCTGCAGTTTTCTTTTTCAGCCTGCCTTCCTTCAGTAGCAGTTCGTCTTTGTTCAGGAGGACGATGTTTACCAGGAATCATGCGAGGTGTAGTAGGCTGCAGAATGAGGCCCCAAGATCTTCCCGTCCTAATCCCCAGCATCTGTGAGTGTGTTACCTTATGTTGCAAGGGGGACCCGGCAGGTGTGATGAAGCCAAGGACCCTGAGACAGGGAGATTACCCTGGTTGCCCCATGTAATCACGAGGGCCCTTGAGAGCTGGAGGAGAGAGGCTGAAGGTGAGGGTGAGAGGAGATGAGAGGATGGGAGCACAAGTCAGAGTCAGAGACGTCTGAAAATGCTACGTTGCTGGCTTTGAAGACGGAGGAAGGATCCACGTGTCTCAGAATGAAGCCAGCCTGTGGAAGGAGGCCCTGTGGACACCTTCATTTAGCCCAGTGAAACCCATCTTGGACTTCTGACCCTCAGAATAGTAAGATAACAAATTTATGTTGTCTTAAGACACGAAGTTTGTGGTAACTTGCTGTAGTAGCAGTAGGAACCTACGACATGAGGAGTATCCAGAACAGCCTCTGTAGCAGACATTACTGGTCGGCTGTCCGAGGGCCATTCCTAACACCGATCTCCCCCACCTTCTTCCTGAGTACTCACATTTCTAGCCTCTCATGCACACAGGGACAACCATGTGGCCCAGTGAGGCATAAGGAAAAGTCAGCTGGGAAAAGATTCTCCCTCCCTGATACAAGGAGAGAAGTACTCACTGAGAGCTCTACTCCTCTTGCTTTTATCACCCCTGTGCTTTCTTACTTTGGACACACACACCTGGAGAACGTAATGTCTAGTGCGGCAGCAGCCATCTTGGAGCGTGAGGTAAAAGTCCATGCATCACACTCTCGACTGTCCTTAGGATTTGAAAACCACTGTTGGGTCATCCTAATGCATCCCAACAGTCATATTTCACTGTCCAAAATATGTCCCCAATTACTCCTTTAAAAGCCACACAATTTCCTCCAGAGGATCATTAAATCAACAAATATTTATTGAATGTCCCAGGCTCTAGGCTGAGGACTGAGACGGAGACATGAATTAAGCAGTCCAGCTCTGGGGCTGGGTCTGCATTAACTGGCTTTTCTTTGGTTGCAAGTACCAGAAACCCAACTTGACAGCGGTGCTGTGAGAATTAAATGAGACAAGAAATGAATTTAAGATACCTAGCACGGTGCTGAATAAATGTTATCATACTACAATGATTAGAGGACTTTCAGTTTATAAAGCTCATTCACATGGTTTTAATTTCATCTTCACAAAAATCCTAAAAGTAACAAGAATGAAATTGTTACTCTCAATTTACAAATGTGGAAAGAGAGACCCAGATTTTTAGTTACTTTCCTTGATGGCACTGAAAACCTGGGCAGGGTGGTGATGAGGCCCCAGGTTTTCTGATTTCTGCTTTGGTGCTTTTGCCTATTTACTAGGGCATAGATGGTAGAATGTGATAGCAGGTAAAAATTCCTAGAAACCATCTAGCTCATGGATGGCAAACAGGTTTTATGAACTTCATGTGGCAGCTCTGGCCTACCAGTGGCAATCACCTGAAGCACTGTTTTGTGTCCTGTTTACTAGAACAGGTGCTATAATTGATCAGCAATGTCTGCCTGGGCTCCAGGTGGGGCAGTGTTCCAAGGCAACATGTGTAGCGTGTACTTGCTATACCTGAACTAGTCCAACCCTCTTGTTTCACCAACAAAGACAATGAACCTTAGGGAGGGGAATTGACTTATTCGAGGTTATACAATAAACTAGAGGCAGAACTGGGATAATGGTTTCTCTCACATACCGTCCAACTCCCAAGAACACCAATTAGATTTAAATATTTTAACTTTCTTTTTCTTACCTTGGCAGGATTTCCATTGTTTAAATGAATATCATTGAGGCAGCCTAGAACTATTAAAAATGATAGCCTCTAATCTCAGCTAGGATACTGTATAGTATTAAACAAGTTGGCTAACTTTCTTGTGCTTACAGATTAATCTGCGTCCCCTAGATAGCTTGCCCTCTCTAATTAGATGTTGCCTAGGAAATTTCAGCCAAGAAAGTGAACGTGAAAGGAGCACGTCAACATAGAATGTATGAAGACCTTGACAGCTGCCTGATTTGGTGAATTGGAGTCTCAGGGTGTTGCAAGGCTAGGCTATGGGTCTGACAGGAAAGAACAGCTACATCTGCACTTTGCAAGAAATAAAACAAAAGAAGCAATCCTTTTACCTATCAGGTTATAAAACCCTGGCTTGATTTTTACTGGGAATTTGAAAGAGTCCCATTTCACGGGGGCATTTGACCTTTTGCGGATGAGACTGGGTTGCTCCCAGGTTTTCAAATAATAATGAGCTTTCAGCCCTTTGGAGTTGGCAGGAGAGCAGTGACCCAGGGCTGACACAGAAAGTTCTTCTTGGCTCCTCAGGCCAGCTGTAGTCTCCTTAGGCCCCTGCTGGGATGTGTGAACGATTGTAAACTGTAATGCACCTTGCAAGTGAGAAGAAGTAGAACTTCCATTGTCTTAGCAACAACATAAATTATTTTTGCAATTTTCAGAGTGGGGCCTGGGGGGAAAAATAGAGAGTCCATGGAAATTCTGCTAATCAGTGACATGAATCCTCTTGGATCATTAAATCAGTACACCAGCTTTTCCAGCGGAAAAGTTATAGACCACAAAAGCAGAACCAAATGGTAAAAATTTCGTTTTTATGGCTTAGTATTACTATTTGCCTAAAACTTTTTAAAATTACTTTTTTATTTCAAAATTTTAAGAGGGAACAAATGTTTTTATTACATGGATAGCTTTATAATGCTTTAGTCAGGGCTATATGTGTGCCCGTCACCTGAATATTGTGCATCGTACCTGCCTAAAACTTAATAGTTTGTCTTTTTCTAACACTCCATGGCATTTTAGGACTAAAAAAATTCTTTCACGTGTATCATCCTGTTGACTTTCCACAACAAGCAGAAGGGGGTATTATCCCTCCTCTAGAGAAGAGGAAACAGAAGGCCAGAGAGGCCAAGCGACTGGTAGAAGGTCAGGTCTTGAGTCACTGGAGAGGCAGGGACTTGAACTAGGGCCTCTGGGTGCTGATCCCAGCGGTATTTCCACCCCCTGGCAGAGGCCTTCATAGGGTGGGTCCTGAGGGAGGAGAAGAGGTCAGGGCCAGAGGGGTGACCGGTGTGGTAGGAGCAGCTGGAGATGTGGAACTCGGTGGGGGAAGGGACTTCCACTGGTGGGGGGCTGGGGAGGCAGGATTCTGGGGGCAAAAGACAGAGCACAGCCAGGATATTGGTTTGGTAGCGGGTACTATTTATTGAGTTTTAACTCTGGGTTAGACAATGTGCTTAGAACTCTATATGCATAATCTCATTTAATTTGTGGCAAATGCTATTTATTTTATAGGATGTGGAACCTGACTCAGGTCAGAGAGGTTAAACAACTTGCTCAAAGTCACACAGCTTAGTAAGGGAGAGAGCCCAGGTTAGAACTCTGGTGTGTCAGACTTCGAGGCCTGTACTTCTGACCGCCCCGTGACAGCGGAATCATGAGTCCATTAGAGCAGTTCTGGGAAGTAACTTGTAACGGGTCGGGAGGCTCTCGAACGCCAAGTCGAGGAGCTCTGGGCATTGCCAGGCGGGTAGTGGGAGCCACAGGTGTGAAAGCAGAGCAGAGGGTTCCTCCTCCTTCCCGAGTGAAATGGAAATTGCTCTCAGAAGTCAAGTGGGCACACACTCGGTAACTGCGGCGGAGCCACGGACGGTCACGCTACTTCACCCCTCTGGAAGGGGTATCGCTGTTCCCGATACACCCTTCCAGTTTCTTTTCAAAATAAAATAGAAGTTGTTTAAGAGCTTTTTTGGCCTCATAAACCCGGGAGGCGTTCTTGCTCAGAGTTTGGCCGGGGTCCTGCGAGGACGCGGTGGGGCAGCCTTTGGCCCGGCGTCTCTCTCTGGCCCGCGGCTCCCGTGAGCCTGTTCCCTGGAGAACGCTCGCTTTGGCGTCCTGCTTGACTACGTATGCCCTAAAATGACCCGTGTGGATGTGAATGCTCCCGTGGGGCCCCTCCGGGGAAAAGAGTGTTCCAGAAACCCGCTCCGGCCTGACGTGCACACATCTCAAGCTGCTCAGTGGTGCTGACCAGGGACGACGTCCTCACTGCCCGTACAGGTCACCGTTGATGCCGCAGGGGCCTGGCCTGGACGGCTTGGCACGTCAGAGCAGAGGCGGCTTCGCGGGGCTCTGGGAGCTTCTCTGGGCCTTCAGCTGAAGAGTGTAGGGCGTGTCATGGTGGAACTGGTCACTGTGGTGAGTGGCTTCGTGTCTGTGGCCCTTCGACCCCTGTCAGATATAGCAGAGCACCGCTGTATGCTGTTTCATGCTTTATAAGGAAGGAATGCATACGTGAGCTCAGTGAATTCTCACACAGCAGTCCCGGGAAATAAGTTATTCTCGGAAATGTGTAGGTCAGAGCGCAGAGCCTCAGAGGATGCCTCTTGGTGGTTTGGAATAAATCTCAGCCTACTATGCTCCTTCTTCCCCCTACAAATGCTTAATTGGGGGAAATTGGCTTTTAAAGTCTACCAAGTCAGGCAGGAGGGGAGGGCAACCCTCAGGAACACCGACAGTGCACTGCTTAGCAGAGGGCTTTGTATTCGATGTCCTTCCTCTGTCCTTCAGCTCCCTCCTCTTCTCTGCCTGAGCTGTGCCCTGGGAAGGTGACACTACCAGATTGCTTCTGTGGGTTCCATCGCCCCCTGGCTTCTGGTTGAGGCAGCAGCTGGAGACTGGGGTGGGAGGCATGGAGGGCATGTTCCCAGCCAGGAGCCCAGAGGGGGCAAAGTCCTAGGCAGCCCGGCTGCTGCTAACCCCAGGGCGCTGCACTAGCCTTGTTGGGTTCCTTCAAGTCGCCTCATGTCCTTAAGGATAGCCCCTTTATTATAGACTTGAGTGTACTCCCTGCTTCCTGCTGGGAACTCCTGCAGTTCATTGCACAGGTAGCGCACTGACGGAGAAGAGGTGTTTGTCACCTGCATTCATAGGGGTACTGAACCTAAATGTCTGGTACTGATCTGCAAGTGGGTAAGTAAGGTGGCCGCGTCTATGTGAGACCCCATCTCTCCTGGCACGAGTGGGCAGATTTGAATCTTCTCCCCATTAGCCTCTTTTTCCTCCAGTTCCTGCCCAGTCAGGAATTTTCCATGTAGTGAAATCTCCAGATAAGGAAGAGTCCACTGTACAGGCTCTGGATTTGGAGCGAGGGACTCAGGCACAAGTCAGAATGTATCCTGATGCCAGCGGTGCCTGCTTTGTGCCCCAGCTCCAGAGCGAGCAGTGGGGGTGCCAGCAGCAGTTCCCAGGGCCCAGCAGCAGCAGGACCTTTGCCCGCATCAAACTGTTGTCCAGCAAAGATTTATTTAGAGCCTGTGCAGTTCTGTGAAGGAGATGATGTTTGTGAATACCCTTACAGAGTGTTTGTGAGGATTATTATAGCAAACCCTGACCAAAGCAGAAAAATGAGAAAATTCATGAAAAGTCCCATTGCTTTGGCAGCTCTGTCTGATTTACAGATCAGAACTGAAATTATTTCTCTCTTTTCAAGGTAGTGGATGATTAATGCCACAGCCCTATGCTCTGGTCAGAATCTACCTTTTGTATCAGTTGTAGATTGTTAAAAATGGTCCCTGCGACTGGGTGCGATGGCTCAGCACTTTGGGAGGCTGAGGTGGGAGGATCACTTGAGGCCAGGAGTTCACAACCAGCCTGAGCAACATAGCAAGACCCCTTCTCTACAGAAAATTTTAAAAAAAGAAAAAAAAATAGCTGAGTATTATGGCATGTGCCTGTAGTCCTGGCTATTCAAGAGACTGAGGCAGGAGGATTGCTCGAGCTCAGGAGTTGGTGGTTGGAGCGAGCTATGGTGATGCCACTGCACTCTAGCCAGGGAAACAACAACAACAAAAAAAGTCCTTGTATTGTCAGAGTTCTCTGAAGAAATAGAACCCATGGGATATATATATATATATGTATATGTGTGTATGTGTCTATATCTATATCTATCTCTATCTATCTAGAAAGAGATAGATTTATTTTAAGAAATTGGCTAACATGATTGTGGGGCTTGGTAAGCCTGAGATCTAGCAGACTGATTAATAGGATGGCAATTCAATAAGAGTTGATGTGATAGTATTGAGTCCAAAATCTGCACGGCAGGCCAGCAGGCTGGAACTCAGGCTGAAACTCAGTAATTTCTATGTTGCAGACTTGAGGCAGAATTACTTCTTCTTTAGGAAACCTTTGTCTTTGCTCTTAAGGCCTTTAACTGATTTGATGAGACTCATCCACATTATTGAAGGTAATCTACTTTAATTAAGGTCAATTGACTGTATAATAAGTGTTAGTCACATCCACGAATACCTTCACAGCAACATCCAGACTGGTGTTTGATCAAACAACTGATCGTCATAGCCTCGCCGAGTTGACATAGCTAGTTAACCATCATGGCCTCCAGTGGCCCATGTCTCCTAGGTCCATGTCCTTTGCAAGGTGACCTTGCTTGCTCCTCTCAGTAAGGGGTGGAGTTCATTTCTGTGCCCTCTTGAATCAGGCCGGACTTGTAACTTGCTTGGGCCTATTGTAGAATGCAGCCAAATTGACATTCTGAGATTGAAAGAGCCTTTGATGAAAGCTTTGTTTTCACTCAGAGGGAAACACATGTGCCGTGTAAGGAAGCCTGGAGTGTCCACATCGAGGGAGGGGCCATGGAGAAGAACACAGGCCCTGTGTGGGGCAGAGAGGAGCCGTCCCAGCTGAGCCCTGCTGGAATCCCTGATCCTCAGAACCAAGAACAAAGAAAATGGTTGTTGCTTTAAACCACTCAGATTTGGGTGGTTTATTATGCAGCAATGGAAAACTGATATACTATCCTATCCAGTTTTTGTTGACATGCCAGGTGGCAGGGTTAAAACCCATGAATTCACAAATACTGAACAAATATTTTTACAATAAATACTTCATGCATTGTTGCATATTGGAAAGAGCCCAGTCTTGGATCTGAGCTTGAACCCTGACTTTGTGGGTGATCTTTCTCAATGTTAGTTTCCAAACCACCACAACAAACATAGAGTATCCTGAATATTAAAGGAGATAATTGGATGTAAACCATGTGGGACAGGTGAGCACCCAATCAATGTTAGCTATTAGTTTGATTTTGTTACTGCAAAGAGGGCAGGCCCTAACTTTCCATATAATTAATTGTTGGGATGCATATGATAAATTCTACTAATCACATCACAGCATAGGCGAGGGAGAGAGGAATTCCTTCCAGGGAGTGGATTACTAAGGAGGTGGCATTTGAACCAGGACTAGAAAAAGAAGAAGGATTTTTAGCAAGCTAGCATTCTAAATGACAGGCAGTCTCCTAATGAAACTTGCCACTTGAGGTTTTCTGTGTTGTTGAATTTTATTCCTTGTCTATCTCTGCAGCCTTTCCCTCTTAAAGGACGATACACGTGCAGATCCAGACTGGGGCACTACAAGTGGAAGACAAAGTGCTTCCATACAGCCTTCCTAGAGGCTGGGCATGAAGGGCCTATGAAGGTCCTTCAGGTCCCCTGGCCCCATAACAACCCTTCCTTCCTGCTGAGCACATGACCATATGTGGCCTGGGTGCATTCTTCAGCCTCAGCTTCATTCTGCTTAGACCAACTGCTGGTGAAGGCTACACATGCCTCCTTTGTGAGCCCACCTGCGCTGGGACAACAAGGCAAGTCCATTCCGCGCTAGGGCCCTGCTCTCCTAAGGCTCCATATGCAAACGTCAGTCTTCTATCTTTCCTGCCTCAGCCCCACTGGAGCTGGTGGTGCAGCTCTGGCTGCGGAATTCATTCTGGGCCCCACTCTCTTGCCCAGATGGCCTAAAGACAGTCTGACTCAGGCGTGAGTTCACACTTTGGGAATTTTAATCAATGCTGAGCATCCTGGCCAGCCCAGATTTCTGTTTTTGTGCCAGTGGTTTTTCTAAGGTGATCCACTTCCCAGTTGTCATTCTCTGTGCCTTTTAATTAAATCCTCCCCCCCACCCCAAAAAGAAGGAAGCATTTGGAAGGTGTGGTGAATGTCCCCTTAAGCTAATTGACTGACATGTCTGAACATTCATGTGGTTTTGTTTACAGAATCTGACCTGGATCAGAAACATTTGCTTCAATGGGACTCATTATTTTTTTCTTTTTGAAACTTTTATAGAACTTTTTCTTTTTCCAGATTGACCTAAGCCCTAATAACCCTCTAACTTGCCTAAATTTTCACAGATGACTTGCTGACAACAAAAATACCATAGAGGCTATGGCATAGACCATCTGATTTGGTGTCATAGGCTACAGAATGACTGGACTCAGTAAAAGCCACCCAAGGGACTTCTCCCAGCTCTCCTGGAAGCCTTACTTGGGCATTGCTCTTCAGGTCTGCAGTTTGGGGAAGCCCTAGTTACCCCTCATTGGGCCCTTTGGTTACCAGGGTTCCCTTACTATCTCTAAGTCTGCTTCTCTTGCAGTGACCAGGTGAGCAGTGATACTGTTCAGGAGCATAGGGATGCAACAGCCACCATGGACTCCTCCTTTTCTCTTAAGCTCTGTGTTCAACCAGCTACGGGCCTGGCGGATGTGGCCTGCTGATGTATCCAACGCGTAGTTATTACAAGTCATTCACATAACAGGCAGAACATTTTAGCATTGGGGGTATTGTCGTGAGCAAGGCAGAGTAGTCCCCACACTTACAGAGGTTCCATTTCACAAGGAAGACAATAAAACAAGCAGTTACAACAGAGAGGAATAATTGTTATGTTAGGGCTGTTACCCTTAGAGGGTCCTATTAATCTTAGGCTGAATGAGGCAATAAATGTGAAGCTAGTTTTACATTGCAAAGGGCTAATGCAAATGGTGGTCATTTGCTAGTCTTATCAACTCATTCTTAGGACCTACTCTTAAAGGATACGAAAGGTCAGGGAGAAAAGGGCAAATGCTGCAGGTTAAAGTGAGACACGGGGGAGTCAAGCAGCATGCAGTGAGACAGGACAGGGCAGGAGAACTGTGCCTGGACTGAAGAAATCTCATGTCCTCAAACTG
The DNA here is from genome assembly GCA_008750895.1 of Mirza zaza. Taxonomy (NCBI): domain Eukaryota; kingdom Metazoa; phylum Chordata; class Mammalia; order Primates; family Cheirogaleidae; genus Mirza; species Mirza zaza. The sequence continues at coordinate 15,453 of VSMD01080581.1, forward strand.
TGCAAAGTCACTGGTGTCTGTGGTGAAAGGGAATTTCTGAGCCATGAAACAGGAAGGAGGCCACCAGGGCCTCTTCATCCAAATACCTTCCTTTTCCCCCTCTGGCTACTTCCCACAGTGATTCTACAGTTGAGGGTCCAGAGAGGGACTTGCCAAGGTCCCACGACAAGCCAGTGACAGATCTGGACTAGAACTCCAGCCTCCTGGCTCCTGATCCAGGGCTTTTTCTCACTATGCATTTTTTTTTCTTTTTCTTGGTCGGGATCACTCTTAATTCAATAAAAACAAAGTGCACAACTTCCTTTCTGACCAAAGACATGCCATTCTATCTTTGGACATGACAGCACAAATACAAACCGATTAGCAGCCTGGCAATGCACTCGCTCAGGCAGGAGGGCGGGCTGGGTCTTGGCCTGGTTCCTGCCTCTGCTGGGCTGCTGGTGGTTATGGAAGGGTCGTGACCACATTCTGGGAGTGGTCATGGTTGGGGAAGGGCAGGGGCCTCCCAGAGATCTCTGCAACAGCAGCCACGTCTGGGGACCCCCACGGTGCTAATCCCATTGGAGCTGGGCAGGTCTGAGGCTTCTCCTGCAGGCTGTGCCCCAGAGTCCCCGAGGCATTCTGACCAGGGTGCAGGGCCAGCTGCCTGGCCTCAGCTACCTCAACTCCTTGGGTTTGGAATGAGTCCTGCTGCCTGGAATGAGCTTTGGGTCACCCATGTGCCTTGGGATGATGGTAAGACCCGGTGGTTACTGAGAGTTTACAATTTGCCACGCATCATTGTAAGAGCTTCACACAGCTCTTTCTCTGATCTGTACCCAAAGTCCCTGATGGAGTTTAAGACTGTGTATGGTACAGAGGACTCAGTTCCATAGTATGTCAGAAACTCAGCTCAAATTGGTTTAAGCAAAGAAAGGACTGGATTGGCTTCTTTCACTGAAAAGCCCAGGGATGTGCTGGATTAAACTTCACTGAGACTAGGTACTCTAATGATAGAGCCAGGATTTTCCTCTTTCAACTCTACACTTCTTTATGTTTGCTGCCTCCTCAGGCAGGCGCTCCCCGAGTGAAGGAAGGATGACCACCCGCAGCTCCTGGCTGCCCTCATTTTTGGAAAAACCCTAATGTTGACTCTCAATTTTTACTAACTCAGGTCTTGTGCCCATCCAAAACCAGTCCCCAGGCAAGCACCATTCCCCTCTAAATACTCTATTGGCACAGTCCCCCAAGTTAGGGTGGAGCCAGCAACAGCCCTATTTGAGCCACATGGACTGGGAGTGGTTGGAGCTTGAGGCGCCTTGAGGGGAAAGGAGGCTGTAAGGACAAGGAGGAGAAATGGAGAAATGGATGCCAGGGAGGTAGAACCATCAGGTGTTCTCCATACCTGCTGTGGGGCGCCGCTCAAATGTCCGAGCCCCGAGATCCTAGTCAACCCCTACCGCCCCCTTCTACCTATGAGTTATATGTCATTTTGTTCCAAACTGGCAGGGGAAGTGCTCCATTCAAGCTGGCCTCTCCAGACTTTGAGTTTTACCACTTTTCAGGCAATCCTTCCTCTGTGGTCCACCCGTCCAGCCCAGGTGTTCTAGGGAGGAGCAGGGCAGAGGGGAAGCAGCCTCACCACCAGGACTGCTGATGTCCACTCTTTGGGCTCTGGTTCTTCATCTGTAAAGGGGGAACAATGACAGATTATCATTCTCTTGGGGGATTGCCATCAGGGTCAGGGAACATGCATGCACCACCCAGTTTTGGTGCCTGGGAAGTCACTTAAGCTGTGCACTAAGTGACTGAGTCTCAGTGACTTGGGCTCATGGCTCTGGAGACGAGGTTTCAGACTTCAGGACTGTCTCTAGTGATGATCCTGAAGTTAGCTGTTTAGCAGGATGATCCTGGTTAGCTTTGTAGGAGGGGCCCCACCAGTGAGCAACACAGCTTCTCTGTGTCAGTCCCAAGCTCGCTTGGACCACAGCAGAGTGCACAGTCCAGAAAGTCAAGGAATAGCCTGTGCATTGGTCAGGAAGCAGAAGGCACACTTGAACTAGGAGAAATCAAGAAGTTAAGAAAGGAACCATTTATGGCAGTGGGGCAGTGTGCAGGGAAATCACAAAGAATGTCGCAGAACCCTGGAGCTAAGGACACAGAGGCCTCTTTACCTTCCCTGGCCTTGAAGGGGTGGGAGAGGGTGGCAACTGGAGCCAGAAAGTGGGGGCTGTGTGGATGCCCCTCCTTATAGTAGCAGGGACCTGCAGGTGAGGGGTGACAGAAAGGGGGGAGGAGGAATAAATACCCTTACTTCTCTTTCCTCTTTTCTTCTCATCTCCTGATTGTATTTCTCATCAGCTAGAGGGTAAAAAGCCCATTGATGTCATGTGTACAAGGACACATGTGTCGCCATCAGGGATGGAGAGCCACGTGTAGAAAGGTGTTGAGGAGCGGAAGGGGCGTGGGGTCAGCTGACATATTGGCATGTGACCCTGTCGGCTCTGCCGTTAGGTCGTTGGAGGTGGGAGCATTTATTTAGCATCGGGGAAAAGTGCACGTGTGCTGTACTGGCCATTGTCAGTGCAGACCAGTGGCTGTTCCAGACGGAGGGAGGGCTGTGGTGGGAGAAGAGAGGTGACCCCACTCAGATCCAAAACAAACCAAATTTTAGAAAGAGAAGTCCACGTTAATGATCAGATTTTGCTTTTTGGAGGAGGTGAGGTTGGAGCTGAGGGATTAGCTGATCTGTCTGCGATTCTGAGTGGTCTTTAGAAGTGCAGGCTGCCTGAGTTCAAATTCTAACTCTGCCAGCTGTGCAACCCTGGGGGAGTTACTTAAACTCAGTGCCTCCATTTCTTCACCTGTAACTTACACTATAACCTGTCTGATGGGGTAGTGGGGTAGACTAAATGAGTTAAAACATTCAAAGCACTTAGAATAGAGTCTAGCACATTGTAAATTGTTAATAAATATTAGCTGTTATTATTGTTATTATTATTATTGGAAAGAGTACTGAATGAAGGGTCTTCACACTTATATACCAGTACTCACTCTGCCATGACTTACTTTGTAGCCCTGGGCAAGTCACCTTCCCTCTTTGACTTTGGTTTTCTCTTCCCAGAATTTAGAGGTGGGTTCCAAAGTTTCTGGAGACATATTTTGGCTAGAAAATTCTAAATTCTGCAAGTCCCAAGTCCATTACAGATTTTGCAAAAGCCCTCAAAGGGGAAATGTGTTTCCAGGGCCTCTCTGGTTCTTGCCAAAGACAGCTCACGTTTCTTCCCTTAGCATCAGCTGGAGGAGTTCCCGGTAAGGGGGCCATGAGGCTCCTCCCTGCAGGTGTCTCCGGGCGCTGTGCTAATCTCTTTTTGATGGCCTCCATCTGCAGTGGATCCTCTGGAAGCATCGCTGCCAGGAGGAGGGGTAAGCCCTTTGCTGCTGGTCCTTGGGGCAAATCACTCATCTCTGAAGATCTCTCCCTGGGGGCCTGAGGCCTGACAGCAGGAGGAGCAGAGCCCTGAGCTGAAGGAAGGGCTGGGGAGGTGAGGAAGGCCAGGAGGCTGTTACACCAACCCTGGCTGGGTAGGATGGCCTGATTCCATTTAATGCTCTGAAATCCCATCCTGGGGTTTTCAATTGCCAATATGATCTCAAATGGCTTAAACTCAGGAAATTTGCCTTCCAATTCCCTCTTTTTCTGCTTCCTCATTGTATTTCTTCTAGTTCTTTCTTTTGATAAAAGGCAAGCCACTCAGCACAGCCCATGTGTTTTGGCTCCTAGCTGCCTCCAAGTTCTCCTTGTTGCCATTAATGTCTGCTTTCTGAGTTCCAGTTACTCTGGGGTCTCAGTTTCTGGGTCATGCCAAACATTTCGTATTTCAGGGACCTGGCACATGCTGTTCTCCATGCCTGGGACACTTCTCCATCCTTTTTCCCTCAGCTGATTCCTGCTAACCCTTCAGATCTCAGATGGGAGGTCATTTCCTCTTTGGAGCCTTCCCCGACAACCGAGGATACAAGTGATCCCAGGTTTCGAGCATGTGGCCTTTGGCTGTCTTCTCTACCAGACCCTGTGTCTGCCCTGAGCGTGCAGGATTCCCTGCACCTGGGACAGTGTGTGGTGTGTGGTGTGTGGTCAGTATTTGTAATTAACGGGAACTTCCCCATTCATTCTTTCTTTCTTTTTTCTCTTTCTTGTCTTTCTTCTTGTTTTCTCTTTCTACAATGTAAGTCTGATGATGCCACTCACCGATGTAGGATGGTCTGACTTTCCCCACCTTCTTGGATAAAGGTTTGATTCACAAGGCTCTCCAGGATCTGCTACTTGCCCCGTTCCTAATGCTGTCCCCATAAACACTTTCTGTTCCACCCATGCCCACCCACACTGTTCCCAAAGATGTGGGTTTGTTTCTCCTCCCTGGGGTTTTGCACAAGCTGTTCACTCTGCCTTGTCTCCCCTTCCTGTCTTTACCTGGTTAATGCCTCTTCTTTTAGATCGTAGCTCAACAGTCCCTTTCCCCAGAAAATCCATCCTTAACCTTCTAGATTGGTCAGTCGCCTCTCCTGCCTCCCACAGTCCCCTGTGCCTCCTTTCCTCATGACTCTGGCCGTGCTGGGTGGGATTTTATTTCTCTGTATTCCTCACTAGACTGGGAAGAATCTTAAAGGACTACACCTTTCATTTCTGAATTCAGGGTACCTAATAAATTGCCTTGCACAGAGTAGATAATTAGCAAAAGTAAATTGAATAATGAGTTGCATTAATGATTCAGTTAACCAGGTCCTGTCCAGCTTTGCATTGAGAAAACATCATTTATACCAGGATAGACATCACTGGCTATGCACATAAGTTATTCCTTGTGCCACCTTTGCTGATGGCACTTCAGTTTTGGGGTGTCAGGTGGTTAGGGGAGAGGGCTCTAGCCTCAGGCCCTCTGGAGGGCCCTGCATGATGATGGTCTCAAGCTCTTTATCAGCTTTTGGTTTGGGTAGGGACACATGAACCAATCATAGGGTCAGTGAGACCTGAGAGAAACTCGCTATGGGGCTTCTGGAAAAGGATTTCATTGCTGATAAGAGACATTCACAGGGAAAAAAAAGTCCTCTTTTTTGGATAATGTGTCCTTAAGTGACCCCCACTGCAGCCATTATGTGGCCGTGAAGAGAGATAAGAGCGTGTGCTGGGAGGGCAAAGTGCAGGGGTGGCCAGCACCTGAGCCTTTGATGGCATCTCCTTCCCTGATAGACCAAAGGGGGAATTTCCGCTTATTTGTGGGACTTCCCACTATGTGAGTTAACAAATCCTGTATTTAAATTAAGTCTTTTGCTATTTTCAGCTGCAAACATTTAACTGATTTTCTGCCAAAGTGTTCTTGGACAAGTCATTTATATTTGCTAAGCTTTAGTTTCTTTACCATAAAAACGTGATGCCAGTCTTTCTGCACAAGTCTTTCTCACATCTATCCATTGGTGATCTTGTAAAAGAAGTGAATTTGCTGGGGATGAGGGCAGAGCCACACAAATGGAAACAGAGTTAGCATTACCCCTGCTAGGAGACTGGATGGGATAAAATTATTATTGGAGCTGGCTCTTGTTCTTTCTTTCCTCCTCTTATTTTTTGGCTAGGTAATAAGTTTAAACATCAAAAGATATAGAAAGATACAAGGTGAAAAGTTTCCGAACCTCCCCATTGTCCTGTCTGTTAATGCATACTGCCCATCAGCACTCCAACAGGTACCCACTATTGCTTGTTTCCTGGTTTCCTGCCTAGAAATGTTTTATGTACATGCAAGTGTAGTGTACACAAATGTAGAGTACTATTCTCCCACCTGTGTGTGTGGTTTTTGTTTTTTTTTTACATAAAGGGCATAGTGTACCACTGTTCCATTCTACACTTTACTTTTTCACTTAGCAGTGTATCTTGAGATTTTTCCATAGCAACACATAGTGTTACTTATTCTTTGTTCTTTTATAGTGTCATAATATGTCATTGTAGGGATGTACCAATTTATTTCCTCAATTCCTCACTGATTGCCCTTTTCCAATGAATTTTACCATTATAAACAGTGTTGTGATGAATAACCTTTTGATAAATCTGGTTTAAGTGTGGAATTGATAGGACAAAGAATATGATTCTTTTATAGCATTTTAAAAGAATCATAATTATTGAACTAGGCCTGAGAGAGAGAGATTGCAGACTCCCTGTTTTCCCCACCTGCATGCCATTCCTACTCGAAACACCATGCTGGGCCAGTCTGACCACCTTTCTTTGCTCCACAAACATCTGTTGTGGACATAGGAAGGAGAGTCATGTGGCGTGGCTCTGTGAACCCTGAGTGAATGAACGAGCTAGAGGGGAGATGACTCAGTAGATGATGCTGCGAAGCCCAGAGAGGTCAAGTGCTACAGAGCTGCACAGCAGAGCTGGAGCTAGGGCCACGAGTTCCTTGACAGTCAGTCCAGGATTCTTGCTTTTGTGTGGGTGTCGTCTTTCCACTGCAGGCTCTTGCAGGACATGGGATAGAGTCTGGCCTTTATCTTACATCTGGGGAGGCCCTTGAAGTATCCTCAGCAGGAATGACATGCTTCCCTCTTAGAGCTGCCGGGCCCAGGGTTGGACTGGCTGATGTTAGGTTCACTCCTCTTGGCAGCTCCCAAGAGTCTGTCTCTCTCTCTTATAGGGGCATTCTGGAAACCCTCTTAGGGAGGCTCCACCATAATTTAGTTCACATCTTGAATAGCATTGTCCATGGACTTCTTGGGCACTCCAGTTCTGTCACGTGGAACCACTCACCATTCATTCATTTATTCATGCAGGGTTTGCAGAAAGGAAGTGTAACTTCGGGGTGCATCTCCAGAGGTGGGGGTGCTGTGCGCGGGGTCATCCCGCTCTGCCTTGCACTGGCCTGTCCTCACCAGGAGCAGGCGGCCAGTCCCATCTGATCCACCTCAAGAGGATAAAGATGAACTGGATATCCAGGGGAGGGGACAGAAATGTGGGAGGACTCGAAAACAGGTCCTGGAGAGGCATGATTGGGGGAAGCAGAAGTGATTGTCTTGAAGAGTAGTCTAGGGAGGCTGAGCTAGAGAGGACAGAGGTTCTGTGCTGCCCCCAGAGGACAGAGAGACAGACTCCTGGGAGCTGCCGAGAGGGCGGAGGAGAAGTGAACCTCATGTCAGCCAGTCCAACCCTGGGCCCGCAGCACTGAGAGGGCAGCGTGTCATTCCTGCTGAGGACACTTCAGGGGCCTCCCCCGATGTAGGATAAAGGCCAGACTCTTTGCCATGCCCTGCAAGAGCCTGCAAGCTCTGCTCCTGTCCCCTCTCCACCCTCCGCCGCACCCGGCCTGCCTTCTTTAGCTCTCTGATCACACCTCCCTGCTTCAGTGTCCTTGCACAGGCTGCCCCCTTTAGAACAGGGATGGTAAGATTCCCTCTTCAAGGGAATTGCATGAATAACACCAATGATAATAACAGCAAATATGTTTAGAGCATTTCCCACATTCCAGGCATTTCAAGCATTTTATGTGTTAACTCATTTTATGTACACAAAAGCCATATGAGGTGGGTGGTGCTTTTATCCCCATTTTATAGATGGGAAACTCGCAGGCTAGGGTGCTCGGGAAGCCTGACTCTGGGATGGAGAGGGGCATGCAGGCCATGTGGGCGGGAATGCTCTTGGGACCAACGCCTACGGAAGGAGGGGAGCAGGCAGGAGGGGCCTGGGGAGACGTTGGGCTGTAATGTGGTCTCAGCCGAGACCTCGACTGGCTCTGTGGAGTGCCGGGGAGCTTGGATGGTCCTCCATCCAAGTTGGTCCAGGTTGGGGCGAGGGGATCAGGCTTTGTACTCCTGTGATCAGACATTAGATGTGATCATGAACTTGGGTGAGGAGGTTTTCTTGTGCCAAGGGTGCTCCACAAAGGGGCCGACTGCTGTGGGTTGTCTTGCAGCAGCACCTACAGCCACTGGGGGCCGTACGTTCTTCATTCCTGAAGGGGAACCTGGGGACACAACATGGCATCCACCAAAGGAACCCAGGCACAGAGAGGTCAAGTAACTGCCCCCAAATCACACAGCTTTAAGTGAGGAGGGGGCATCAGGATTGGAGCCCAGGCGAAACTGCCTCCTAGGGAATCCTTGTATGCATTTAGAATAGTGTCTGATAATAAGTGCTCCATAAATGTTAGCTGCTCTATTTGTTATTATTTTACAGGTGGGCAAACTAGATGTTGGTGAAGTTAAATCGTGTTCCCAAAGTCACACAACTGCTAGGGAGGAGAGGTGGGGTTTTAACCCCATTTCATTGGCTGGAGAGTTAATTAATACAAGTTCCATTAGAGCAGGGACTTGTTTATCAACAGGGCCTAGAATGCCTGGCACATCGTAGGTGCTCAGTAAAAATGATCATTTTTACTTATTATTCATTTAATTACTTACTTACTAATTACTTTAAGTTAATTATTTACTATTTATTATTATGAGCTAATTATTTACTTACTTAATGAAAATATTGATGGGGCTTTGAGTCTGCCTTCCCAGGCCTCTGTTCCCTCCCCTGCAGAGCCGAGTGTTTTCTGGCCCATGTTAGAGGGCATCTGGTCTAAGCACTCTCACTTTGCAGATGGCAACACTGAGGCTCAGCGAGGAGAGGGCACTTGCCCAGCGTCACAGAGCCTCTCAGTGGGTGGCCAGGACTCTTACCTAGGTCTCCGGACTTGTGGGCCGTGTTCTTCTTTCCATGTGTCCCCGTGTCCTGCAGCTGCCTGGGGATCTTGCTCAAAGGCAGATGCCGACTCAGAAGGTCGCCGTTGGGGCCTGGGGCCCTGCATTTCTTTTGAGCTCCCGGGTGGTGCCAAAGCTGCTGCTGGTCCTCGGGCCACCCTTGGAGGGGCAAGGGCGTCAGCCATCACAAACAGGAGAGCAGGAGACTCCCAAGAGCCAAAGCAGGTTGGTGCAGGGTCTGGTGTCGGATGGTCCGGGGCCTGTTCCTCTTCCTGCCACACGTAATCCAGCTGCTGTTGGCAGGCAGCAGGAACACCTGGTTGTGGGGTCACACATTCGCTCAGGCGCCCAGCTGTTCCCGACTGAGCCTCTCCACTAAATCAGTCATCTGACAGAACCGCCTCAGACCGCCCGGCGTGTGGGAGCTGGAGGCAGCTGGGCCCGGTGGCTCCCAGCAAGGGCGCCTGCAACATGGGCGGCACAGGCGGGTCAGGACCCTGCTCAGGTGGGCCAGAGTCAGACCCTGGCTCGAGACCAGAATCTGCTACTTATTCTCCAAGAGGACTCGGGTGAGCTAGCCACTGCACCTCTCCATGCCTCAGTTTCCTCACTTGTGAAATGGGATAACAGTACTTGCCCCTCCCAGGTTGTCGTAAGGCTTAAATGACACAATGCACGTATGGTCCTCAGCTGGCATTTAGGAAATGCTTGATGAATATTTGTCTCTCTTATTTTTACTTTTATGGAAGCTAGGTCTTCTAGGGAAATTCTGGGCAATGAAGAGGGGAGGAGTGGTGTGTTACTCAGCTTCCTGCACGTGAGGCTGGCAGGCAGGAGTCAGGTCGGGGAAGGGATTCTGGTGTGGAAGGGATTCTGGCATCTTGACATCTACTTGTGTGCTGACACAGAAATGGGAGCATCACCCTGGCCTCTGCCCTTTCCCTCCCCGCCACATCCAATTAATCACCAATTCTCCTCCTTTGGAACTTCTGAGCACCATTCAAGTGCCCTTTGAGCCTCTTCATTTCCGCTGCCTAAGGAGAGGGAGCATGCTTGGTGATTGACCAGTATTGTACTTAACTTCCCCAGGTCCTTGCAAGACCTTATAGTGAGAGAGAGGCCTTATTATATCCACTTTACAGATGGAAAGGTGGCCGACGGCTTCCCCAGCTAGTCAGTGGCAAAGCCAGGATGGAACCCGGGTCTGTCGGGTGATGGACACTGTGCTTTAGCCACTGCACGTTAGTCCTCGATGAGCAACCTTGACAGTGTGTTTTGCTTTATGTGTTTATACGTCTATCACTTGATCTTGCCAATGCCAGGTGCCCGGTCACTGAAGCACTTCCCTTCCCTCCCAGCCCCGCATTCCAAAGCTTCCAGCATCACTGGCTCAGGGGACAAGGTCTGGCTGCCTGCCCAGGGTCCCCTGCACGAAGCTAACTTTTCTGGATCAAAAGTAACACAGATTCATCCTGAAGTCCTAGATTTCCTCGGGAGAAATTATAGATGATGAACCTTTCACCATAGATGACTGCTGAGCTTGAAATCCTTTCCACACTTCCCCTCTCCTATCTTCACTGTCACTGGTCCAAGCCACCATCGTCTTTCAAATCAAACCACCATAGGAACATTAGTATTTCTTTCTAAGCTTCTTGAATGGGCATTTTCACTTCTCCAATCTCTACTCCACATTACAGCTAAACTATGTTTTATAAATGCAAGTCAGACTGTCACTCCCCTGCATAAGGCCCTGCAAAGGCATAAATAAAGAATAAAGTCCAGAGTCCTCACCCTGACACACGAGGGCCTTTACAATCTGGTTCCTATCGACTCTGCCTCTCCAGCCTTTTCACGTCCATGTCTTTTGCTGCTGTAGCCACATCGGGGGTCTCTGTGTCTCGCCAGGCCTCTGACTGAAGGCTGTTCATCCCACCATTCTCCTTAGGTCGTCTCTGACCCCACACAGCTGGGCTTTGGCCTTTGCTCTGTCCCTTCCTGGAACGCCCTGCCTCTCCTGTCATAATGGGCCGCATGCTTTCATAATTGGCACATTGAATAGATCGGTCTTGGTGAGATATAAGCATGAGATAGTTTCGTTTTTCTTCTAATCATTACCTTCCTCTGTGCTTGATGGAACAGGCTTTTATGGCAGATCCGAAGATTTTCTGGCCAGTTAGTCCTTTCAAACTGTAACTCATTTCCAATTTGAAATTTATTTTTTTCCCTGATCCAGGCAGGCTTTGGCCTGAGGGACCTGGAATGAGGGGGCCTGTGCCTACCCTTTCCCCTTCCTTCCCTCTGCTCTTTTCTGTGTCTGGATCTTTCAGGATTATGGAAGCTGTGTGGTGGGGCGGGGCAGGAGCATATATTATGTGCTACGTACTAGATTTTAAATGGATGAGTGGACAAAGGGCATGGGCTTTGGGGTTAACCTCAGCCTTGGGATTAGGATTAGTTATTTCTCAGCACCTGGGCAACTCATTTTCCTTCTCTAAGCATCAGTTGTTTTTTTTTTTTTAATCTCTAACATGGGGTTAATAATCTCTCCCTGGCACTTTGGGGTGAAGGGTAAATATAAAATGAGAGATAACTGTAGACTTTTTAGCATAGCACTGAGTGCATCTCTGATGCTCCATAAATGTCAGTTCCTTTTGTCTGGCCATCGGATGCTCATTGTGCCCCACAGGCTATGCTCATAACTACGTGGGATCCATGGAAATGGGCTTAAAGCAGTCACTTTATGTCCTCATGATTCCCACTATGATGCCTTCTAATGCATCTGACTTTCCATTGTGTAAATCAAAGTCTCTGAGAGATAGTGACCAAAAGGACTGAGGTGGGAGGGACCCCTAGTTCCTTCCCTGCTAGGTCACATGCTAGCCTGTGTGAGGAGGGGTCCTGTTCAAGGTGAACTGGCTTTCACTGCTCTCTCCTTGTACCCTCTCAATGGACTTTGGTTAGGAACGAGACTCACTGAGCCTACATCTTGCAGGGTGCCCTTGTGGTTCCCAAGCAGCCTTTTAAAGTGCCCCATCTGGGGAGTGAGCAGGTTTTCAGGTCTGGGAGTAGGGACTGGTGTGGGGAAATTAACCATCCAAAGATTTTAGGTCCATGAGCAGGTGGTATAGAAGTAGACAGATGGGCAGGTGCCAAGGGGGATTGGTGGAATGTGGGGAAAGCCTTTCCTAGAGGAAGCAGAAAAATGCATGCGCACATGCACGCATGAGAATGTGTGTGTGTATTTGTGTAGGTGTGGGGTGCTGGCGGTGGCTGCCTCACCTCAATTCCAATTTCCCCTCAGTCAAATTCCACTCAACACCCCCTCATGGAGTACCCCCTGTGTGCCAGGCTCTGTATTGGCCAATGAAGGCACATGCATTGGGTAAGAGACTCCATCCCTGGCCTCAGGGAGCTCAGAGCCTCACACAAGGACAGATATATCCCCATTTAATTTCTGGATGGTGTAATGTGTATTTTTCTAGCATATGAAAGAGAGGAGGGAGTGATTTTTCTCCTGCATGAATTAGATGTCAAAGATGCCCTAGGCTTTTGCAGCTTGAAGGAAGTTTAGCAGGACCCAGATCACCCACATATTGTGTGAGTGGGAAGGCAGAGGCCCAGAGAGGGGAAGGAAGCTGTCCAAAGTCACACTGGTATTTGTTGGTAGGGACAGGAGCACAGCCCAGTAGGCGATTCCCCTCTCTTTTGCTAGCCAATCTCTCCTCCTTCCCATTTAAATGACATTTCTCTAGAGAAGTCTTTCCTCATTGCCCCCTCCCCTACACTAGGTTAAGTCCTCTGTTTTAAACTCACTTGCTCTTGAAGCTTCCTCTTTGGTAACACTATCACATCTGTGATCACTTGTTTAATCTCCTTCTCTCCTCTGTTAGATTGTGAGCCCGAGGAGGGTGGGAGCCACACCTGTCTTGTTCACTGCTCTATCTCCAGCATAGTAGGTGCTCAGGAAATATTTGTCAAAGGACTAAATGCTTCATATTCCCGATTCCTGTCCTCTGAGTGCAGTGGGATTTCTGTTGGCTGTCTTCCTCCGGGTTACCATAAAGGGCTCCGTGAGAGGTGAGAAACAAAAGAATAGGAAATGATATGTTCTGAGTCCCCTCTGGGCCTGGCATTGGGCGGGTGATCTTCCCAGATGACCTCACTGGGTCCTCTAGCAGCCTGAGTGCCAGGTGGAGCTGGAGAAGGAGACAGAGTCAGGCAGTGGGCAATGGGTGACAATGACACTTAGAGGCACCCAGAGCCTTCCCAGGTAATCTGGTAATGAAGAGTCCAGTGGGCCGTGTGTCACCAAAACCAGCATGTGGCTGGGTGTTGATGGTGACAGCTTAAGTGCAGGGCATGCCACACGGTCCCATCCTCTGGTTGGTCTGCTGCATGGCAAGTCTTCATCAAGCCAGTCTAGGGGCAGTGACTGTCCCAGTGGCCTCTAACAGTTGCCTGTTGGACGTTCATTCACTGTGCAGTGTACTCAGCCTCCTGGAGGCTGGGGAGGGTCTCATTGCTTCCTTCTTAGCTGTGTGATCTGGGGTAAGTACATGTCCTCTCCCGGCTTCAGATGTCTCGTCTGTAAAATGAGAAATAAAAGAGAACTCAGCTAACAGGCGTTTTGTGAGGATTCAATGTCTCAAAACAAGCAAATGCTTAGCTAATGATATTAATTAATGCCTAATGTTTGTTGAGTACCAAAATGCCAGGCCCTGTTCTCCTTCCCCAACCTCAGGAGCTGTGTCTGGCATTGGTAGGTAATTGTATTGGTTCCCTAGGGCTGCTGTAACCACGTACCACACACTCAGTGGCTTAAACAACAGAAATTGATTTCCTCACAGTTCCGAAGGCTAGAAGTCCAAGGTCAAGGTGTTGGCACGGTTGGTTCCCTCTGAGGTCCCTCTCCTGTGTCTTCACATTGTCTGTATATGTCTGTGTCCAAATTCCCCCTTCTTATAAAGACACCAGTCGTGTTTTATTAGGTCCCACTTTAATGACCTCATTTTAATTTAATTACCTCTAAAAAGAGCCTGTCTCCAAAATTTGAGTTTATCTGGGCCATGCATTCTCTGTTACAACAATTCGCTTCTGTGATTGTAGTGCAAAAGCAGCCGTAGACAACATGTAAATGAATGAGCATTGTTGTGTGCCAGTAAAGCTTTACTTACAACAGCAGGCCATAGACCAGTTTGCTGACCCCTGCCCCTCTGTGCCCCAGTTTCCTCATCCACCAATGGAGACAGTAACACTCTCCTGCCTGAGTTACTGTCAGGAATGAATATGATGGCTAACAGGCCTTAGCTATATTTTATTTAGCTCTTAATCTGTGCCAGGCCCTGTGATGTTGTTATTGTTATCATTATTATTTTTTGTAATAGTATAAGGCAGTAGCCCTCAAATGTTTTAAACAGGGGGCCAGTTCACTGTCCCTCAGACCGTTGGAGGGCCGGACTATAGTTTAAAAAAAACTATGAACAAATTTCTATGCACACTGCAGATATCTTATTTTGAAGTAGAAAAACAAACGGGCAAAAACACCCGCATGTGGCCCGCGGGCCGTAGTTTGAGGACGCCTGGGATAAGGGAAACATCCTTGCACAAGAGCCCTGGATTGGGAATCAGGAGATTGAGTGTAGGATGCTGTGTTTCTCACTATTTATGTGCTCAGGGGCAAGTGACTTCACTTGTGAGCTTAGTGTCTTCGTTTGTAAGACAGGGAACAAAATGACTGTCTCAAAGGCGAGGAAACGAGGGACCATGCTGGGCCACGCTGGGCCAATCTTGTCAGCCCCTCGGGCCCAGAGGGAAGGGGAAGGGATCCACCCATCGGCTGAGGTTAGGTGAGCATGGGAAGGCTTTTTTCCGGGATGCTGGATGGTTCCTGGCTGATTAAGTTGCCTACTGTCACCCCTTTTAACTGACACTTTGAACCCTCTTCCTGACCCCCACCCCTGCTCCTGCCCTGGCCAGGGCGTGACTGCTGTGGGACCAGACGCTCCGGAGATTAGAAAGGAAACTTGCATAGGAAGTGCTTTAACGGCCAGGGTGGAAACACGCTGCAGAGCTGTCCAAACTGGACCGTGTCCAGGGCCATGAGAAAGACTTTTCTTTTTAGGGGCTGGCGTGGGGCTTGTATGGGGGAGAGGGGACAGTGTAAAGATTCGGCAGAGCGAAGATTCTCACAGCCAGGGCAGAGCTGCTTGGGTCTTAAGCAGATATCGCTTTTAGAGCCATACCTTTTCCAGTGCCTTGCAGAAGTTAAAAATCTGCTGAGGTCTCTTTAAACCTGATTCTTCTCTCTCTCTCTCTCTCTCTCTCTCTCTCTCTCTCTCTCTGTCTCTCTCTTGTGTGTGTGTGTGTGTGTGTGTGTGTGGCTGCTGAAAGACTCTCTACCTCACCTGGGGCTGGAGGACTCTGGAGACAGGAGGTCAGAGCTTGCTTTGAGGACATGAAGCTGGGCAGCTGATACACCTGCTGTCCCTCCAGCACTTCCTGTGTGCCAAGCACTCTGCTAGGTGGTTGTATGCATGATCTCTTTTAATAAGGAGATAGGTACTACCCTTCACAATTCAAACATGAGGAGACTAAGTCTCAGAGAGGTTAAGTTTCTTTCCAAGGCCACACAGCTAGGAATGGAGAGAAGGAGGATGTGATCCCAGTGCACCTGTGAGAGCACATCAGAAGGGTCTCTGTGGTGGGAAACCTCACTCCATCCTTCTTGCTGCTCAGCTCTGGGCCCCTGGTCAGGCTCAGGCTCCTGGAACTCCCTCTCCAAGGGATGGGAGATAAAAGAGCAATAATTCCCTCAGGTGTTTCTGTGTCTCTACTGACCCCTAGGTAGGTGACATCACCGGGACTCCAGCTGCACGGAAATGTTCACTGCTGGGTCTGGCTTTGGGTTCAGTATGTCTTTCTTATACTCCATGCAAGCATCTTCACAGCTTGTTTAATCCTCACCTCACCCTACGAAGTAGGACTTAATATCCCCATGTTACAGATGGGGAAACTCAGATTTAGAGTATGTGAATAACACACCACACAGCTAGGTCTGTCCAAATTCAAAGTCCGTGCTCTGAACCACTCTGCTTTATTGTCCCGCTTATTACACGGTAAGACATTTGTCCATTCACAGGTCTGAGTCCCCTTTAAAATGAGATCTCCCTGAGGGTAGGGCCCTGGGTGGTGGAGAGAAGCTGGATTTAGAGCCAGAAGGAAATGAATGGTTGATGACATTGACATTTATTAGCTATGTGACTTTAGCATTTTATCTTTCTGAAGCTCTGTCTTTTTAAGTTTCACTGAAGCTCTGTCTTTTTAAGTTTCAAAGTGAAGGTGAGCATGTCCTGCCCAATGATATGATCATGGTGATAGGATTCACGATAATATCAAAAGGCCCAGTAAACGCAGCATCAGCGTCTGACGGATGGACAGATTTGAGCCGAGCCTCCCTGCAGGGCCAGCTCTGCTGGTACCGGGAGCTCCCTCTAACCCAGTCCTAGGGCAGAGAGCACTCGTTTGTGCTTTCACGTCCTCACGCCGACAAAAGCTACCGTATGGGGTGCCTGCCTGGTACTGTGGGAGGTGGCAGGAGTCCAAAACATTCTCCCCACACAAAGAAATCCAGCCTTATTAGGGTTCATGCGACTCGCTCACACTTCCCTCTTCCTTTTCCTCTCCTTGATGAAAATAAACCTCACACATCAAAATCTCACTCAGGATCCCGTAAAGGGGAAACTGCCTCCCATCTGGGCCCTCTTGGAGCATTGAAATCCAAAGGCTAACTCAGTCCCAAGGGAGAGGGGCTATTTTGAATTTCTTAGGACACCAATTCCAGAATCATGCCCCCTCCCACGTCCCACGATTACAAGGACAATTCCGTGTGGCAATCAGGACTGAAACATCAGATTGCCAGAAACCCACGCTCCCAGGCTGGCCTGAGTTTTCCTGCTCCTGGGCCGCTCCAGCGCCGGCCTGGCTTCAGGACACAGACGGGGGATGAGGGGATGCCCTCAGGATGGATGGGAAAGTGCGTGGTTTTGGATTGGGACGGGGGAAACTGGGCTCGAATCTCAATACTGTACTTTCTGGCCAAGTGACCTTGGGTTTATCCCAAATTTCTCTGCACCCAGTTTCTTTGTATGCAAGTGGGAATAGTGTTACCTAATTTGCAGAGGGGGTTAAATGACATGTTGTCTGGAAGTTGTTCTGCTCAGTCTCTGACACTTAACAGTCACCACTATTTACCAGACGCCTATTATTGTAGCTAGGGCTAGCCGAGCCCAGCAGAGCCTGAGGACACGTCCAGGCCTGCTGAGCTACTGGGCACTGGTGCCCAAGGGTCACTCATGGGGAAGGGAGCTGTTGGGGAGGAAGCTTTGTTTGCGGGAGTCAGAGATGAGGGGAGGGTGAAAGAGTGTGGGAAGGAAAGGTTGATTAAAACCGCACTGCTATTTCCTGGTCCAAATCCAAGGTTTTGGTCTTAGTCTTCTAAATGGAGAGGTCCCATGCAGAGACTATAGATGCAGTTTTTACAGGCCCTTTGTGAGATTTGGGTTCTGTTAATAAATAGGGCTTTCTTGGAGCCCAGCAGGCAATGGAAGGTACGGGTGTGGGAGAGAAAGCCCTTTCCCTAGCCATGCGTGGAATACGGAATGACTGGGGGGCCATGGCGAGGACTAATAGGAATTTGGGGAGTGTGGCATGTGCTGCTCTGGGAGCCCTGGGAAGGAAGCGCCGTTCTCCCTGGGAGAAGTGGCAGCTGGGAGGAGCCTCCTTTGGAAGCCTGCAAGCTACAAGTATCGTTGAGGTTAGCGCAGAACCTAGTGTTTGTGAGATGTCTCAGGAAAACTTCAGGGAGACTTTGAGGAAGGCCCAGTTCCTTCATCAGCAGGTGAGGGCTCTGAGCCAGTCACATCTGAATTATTAATGTGACCTCATTTGTACTGCCAGCCTGCTGGGGCCTGCCTGGGGACATTATTTTAGCTGAGGGTCCCAGGAGATGTAATAGTATCAGTCTTGATTCCAGAAATTATTGGGGTGGGAGCGGCATCCAAACCAGCTGCAGCGGGCTGGGGCAAACCAGCATCTGGCAGTGGGGTGAGCTGCCAGGAAGAACTCGGGCTGGACTTTGCCGGTAGGCCAGGCTGGGGCTGCGGAAGGGGGGTGTGTAGTGGAAACCTGTCTCCAGCCCTAGGGGAGAGGAGTGAGCACCTGAGGGCTCCAGCTGATGGGCTAGGGGTCAGGGGAGGCCGCAGTCCAACAGTAAAGACTAGGCAGGGTTATGGGGGAATGTCAGGCTGATATTCGGAGAGAAGCATTGCAGCATGGCTAGCAGCACTGCGGCTTGGTGGTCAAATGCATGGACTGGGCCAGACTATCAAGGTTCAAATCACAGTTCTGCCACCTCACTGGCTGGGCACTTAGAACCATGCTAAGCAGGCATAGCACAAGTGTCGCCTTTTATTACGTATCTCTTACCTGATCCTTAAGTGGATCCACCTGTGAGCAGAAGGAGGCAAAAGAGGGTCAAAGAACCAGGCTACAGGGAACAAAGTCTGGTCTTCCAAAGGCTTCCTAGTAAACAAATAACAACAGACATTAAACATATTTTTAATGGAGAAAGGAATGTATGCATATTATAACATTTAAACAGTAACAATTATAGAGGGAAAACCACATTTCCATCTGACCTAGAATCTTATCTAGTCCTTTTTCTTGGAAGAATAGTTTCCTGAAGAAGTCTGTGCATGTACAAGTGTATGTGTATAACATACATACTGTTACGTACCTCAAATTAATTCTACCTAACAACTATTTATTGAGTTCTTACAATTTACCAAGCACAAAGCCAGTTCCTTTGCATGTGTTATCTCATTTGCTCCTATAACAACTTCGTGTGACATCTGTTAGTTTGACTGACACACAGGTCAAAGGAAATGGAAGCTTGATGAAGAAGCCACACAATTTGCCCACGGCCACAGGACTTACAACTAGAGGGGCTGGGAATCAAATCAGCTGTGACCGGATTCAGTGGTGGTGCAGTCCCCATTACCTTGTGCTGCCACTTCACCTCTTGCTGGGAAAATGCTCTCTGTGAATTTCCTAATTTGACCTTAGATGATCTACTGTGGGCTCTCAGTGCTGAAAGGTGTGATTACAGACTCCAGAGAAAGCTGGGGACAGAGTTTATTCCTTGGGGCTCATGGCTGATTTCTGTATTCATGTATCTGTTGCTGTCCGTTCATTCTCATCTCCTGCGGAAGTTGTGCTGGTTTCCACAGAATGCAGCTGGACTTGCTCCTAGGTCCGACTAACCTAAGCTCTGTGTGTGTGTGTGTATGTGTGTGCACGAGTGCATGTTGAATGCTGGAGTCAGAGAGGCCTGAGGACCTGCTGTAGGTTTGCCATTGATAAAGACCAAAGGGGACAGTGGGATGAACCTTCTATTGCTTGTCCAGACTCTGCCCAACCTCCATGCCTTTTTGGTTTTATTGATTTTTATAAGGAATGGAACGAAGTCCTGTCCCAGAGAAAGGAGTCACCTTTCATTTTGGTAAAGCTCTAAAACAGGACAATCATATTCACTCTGCTCTGTCATTGTCAGATAACAGTGTATGTTTGTGCTTCTCCAACGTGGGGTAGTCATGACTCTGATTATACAGTTTTGTTTGTGAGGGCACATGATGCTTATGATGTCCTAAACTATGGATATGTGGTATATTAGAAGACACAATTGATTTTTTAATGTAAAGAGAGCATGAACGCACTATGTAGCAAATTTATTCCGATGGTTAAGGGAACAATCTCTGGAGCCAGACTGTTTGGGTCCAAATTCTGGCTCTGACACTTGCTGACAATGCAACTTTAGATAAGTTACTTAACCTCTTTGTACCTCAGTTTTCTCACCTGGAGAATGGATGTAATAATAGTACCATCTTTGTAGAAATGGTATAAAGATTGAAGAATTCATACATGTAAAAAGCTTAAAACAGCATCTGTTTTAAGTACTCAGTAAATGTTAGCTAATACTACTATGTGAAACAGAATGTACAATCACATTCATTTGAAAGACAAAACAGAACAACAAGAATTTGCATACTTGTTGCAAGCTGCCTTGGCTGTATTTTAAAAACCAGATAGATTTGCATACTCATCCTGTGCAGCAAGGGTTACATTTTTGGAAAATCTGGCACAGTTCAGTTGGTGTAAAATACATTATAGCTGTCATCATCAACATCATTAGTGTCATCCAAAAGAGTGTAATGTCTGTCAAATTTGAGAGGCTGTTTACTTACTTAATAAGCCAACATTGTTAGGAGGGGGATACTTGCATCTTCTTGTTGAGCAAGGTCTTCAGAGGTGTTTGTAGGGCCTGGGAGAAAATCAGATGTAGACATTTTTAAAATTTGGGAATTAAAAATGAGATCTGATTATTCTTCCTGTTGACTGTCCATTTCTTCACCAGGTAGCTATGAATGGCTTTTGGTTTCTAAGAGTCAAACCTACTCTTGGAGGACAAAGATTAACCACTATGAAAGAGTTTCTAAAAATTTGCTGCATAATAAATATATGATAATTTAACCTCATTAAAACCTTCCAAATGTAAATTAGAAAAAAAAAACTAGACCATATTTTCTGTTTTTAAATTAGTGTTAGGAAACTGATAAAATTGGTGGCTGACAAGGGGATGGTGAGATGGGCATTGGCATAGGGTTGAGTTATATCTGATCTTATAAAGTGAAAATTGGATAGAACCAATATGACCCTTGAACTAACCATGAGGTATAGCAGACGTGATTTGTATTTTATAATTTTTAATACTTGGTTATTTTAAAACTTTTTATTTTGAAAGTTTCTGTTACATAGAGAAAGAAATTGTGTATGGAAAAATCCTTCTGTATCCCTAACTCAGCTTCACTAACCATCAGTGTTTTGCCATATTTGGTTCATCTATCAACTATCCTCCCCACTTTTTATTTTGTTACAATATTTTAAAGCAAATGGTAGCTGTTGTGTCAGCATGCCTTACATATTTAAGTCTACATTAAAAAAGTGAAGGTTTTTAAATGCCTAAACATAGTTTCATTATCACACCTAACAAAATCAACAATAATTATTGATGACATCTAATATCAAGTTTTCCCTTTTGTCCAAAAAGTGTCTTTCACAGTTGGAATTAGGATTCCAACAAGACCCACACTATTCACACTAGGTCTTACACGTGACGTAGAGTTGAGGAACTCTAAGTCAAATTAGAAGAAAGGAAAGGATAATCATAATTGCAGCCAATTATAGTGGCTTAATGGAAGTAATGTTTTGAAAACTATTAATGCGCTTTTCTGCTTTGCTTCCTTCCTTTCTTGACCTTTGCTCTAGGTGGCTCGAGGCATCTATCATCCTGGAGAAAGGCCATGATTTATAACAGAAGGAATGCAAAAGGAAAGAACAAGTTAATATTTCTCTTTTGGCATGTCAAATAGAATTATTCTGCAAGAAAGTAAACTTGCAAGCCAGGTGTTGTCTTGCAAGAGGATTTCTAAATGTCTTTAATCCTCCCCTTTAGCTTTTCAACAAAATAGCCTGATTTAACCGGTCTGTGACTTTTGCCAAGGTGTAGAGAAAATACCGCTGTCCTCCATGAAGGCGTCGCTAAAAGGCTGGAGTGAAATACCAAGGCATGCTGCAGGGAAATCTGACAGCCTGAGACCCCATGCAATAGGGAGAAAGAGACAGAGAAGGAGAAAGGGGGAGGTGAGGGCAACAGTTTAGATTGTGTATTCTCCCAGCTTTGGCCCACAAAGTAGGGCAGCATCTTGGATAAGTAGGGGTAGCCCCCAGGACAGAGGGGGCTCTTGTCTTTCCCCTCAACTGAGACTCTGCTGGATAGATTGTCATCCTGGGGGTGGGGGGAGACCATGTCCACAGGGCAGTGTGGTAGGGCCAGGCAGAGGGAGGCCTCAAGGTTTAGCTTTCCTGAGCCATCCTTATTTCCAGTGAGGTACAGATGGACCCAGAATATGGCAGGAGTTTGGCAGGGGAGCATTTCCAATGGGAGTTGCCATGGTTGGGCAGGGTCAAGGAGCTCTGTAGTGAGGGCTGCACAGTGGACCACCTGGGCAAGGCCAGGTTGCAGACACAGCAAATGGGGAGGGTATGTAGACCCAGTAGAGGAGTCTGAAGAGCCAGAGACTCTGACCAGCTAAGGAAAGCTTGGACTGTGAGCTACTCTTGTGCAGACATAGATTTCACCTGTGAATCCCAGTAGGGCAAGCAGCAACCAGGCGGATCAGGGACCCCCACCTGACCTTGGCCTGAAGAGCCTGAGTAGCCAGAGGCATATGACTCTTCTTCACCTGCCATGATGTCCCTTACACTCCACCTCTCCCCCATCATACCCAGATGTCCTCTTGGAGAGGAGCCAGAGACTGATACGTCTGAAAGACTAAGCCTTTATTTCCCTTTGGAGAGTGAACATTCTTTGAAGGGACCATTTACATTATCATATTATACTAAGGTTCAAACCTGATTAGACATCGCAGTAGTCAGGTTGTCCTTTTGAATGGCTTTTGACTATTTCCAAAAATTAAATCCATTCTCAGAGGACAAACACTGGGCATTACTAAAAGGCTTGTAAAAATATTCTAAGTGATAAATATATGAGAAAAGAGTTAACCTCAATAATTATTCACCCAAATGTGAAACTAAAACAACTATCCTACACTTTCTTCTTTAAAATTCATAAACACTGGGGAAAATGCAGAAGATCTCCTAATTAGTAGGAAAAAGGTTATAGACAAAACAAAGGGGCCACATGCTCATGGCCAATCTGAGTTTTGATAGAAGTGAATGTTGCTGCCCTGCCCAACACTGACATTTATTAAGCACTTTCTGTGTGCCCGGAGCTGTTTTAAGGAATTTTGGTGTATTATTTCACTAAACCTTCATAGTAACCCTATGAAATATATTTTCCCATGGCCTCCTTTTACAGATGGGGAAACTGAGCCACAGATAAATGAATACCTTGCTGAGGTTGCACAGGTAGAAAATGGCTGACTGGGGATTTGAATCAGGAAGTCTGACTGACCTTAGGCTCTGCCTGCCCACGTGCTGGGGCACTCAGACCCTTCTTCCCACATGGCAGTCAGCGGACCCTTACCCTGTCTGGGGTGGGTGGGGCGTTCTAAAGCATTCCTTCTTGTTTCTATTTTAGTTTTGAGCCTGTATAATGTTAACGTGTACTGATAGACTTATTTGTTTTGAGGAGTGATATGATATTCCTGAAAACACCTAGCATGGGCTGAGCCGGAGTAGGTGCTTAGTCGATGTTGCTTCTTTGAATCCAAATCTTGCTTTATCATACTCACTAACACATTTTATTTTTTGAAAATTTCTAGAGAGAAACTTGGCCGCTTGCTTCCTATCTTTGCAGATGGTATTTGCTGTTGAGGCTTCCCTAAATAGTATCACTCTCATGCCCTGGATCATTTATTTCATCTTATGGGGGGGTGTGAATGTTTAGAAAATCTTTCAGCAAATATTCAATTTCTCACCCTCCCACTGTGAGCCCAGAATATTTTGCTACCCCGTTGATGTTGGTTTTGGCCATGTGATTGATTCAGCCAGGGAGCATTAGTGGATGTGGTCCCAGCAGAGCATTTTCCTGCTCCTGGGAGTTTTGGATTGGCTCTTGGACCCCAGTGATTAATCCACCATGAGCAGACCATGCTCCTGGCACTTGCTGCCCCTTCAGCCTGGACCCCAGAATAAATACATGTGGAAAGGGCTTGACCCAACCACAGTCTGCAGCCATACCCAGCTGTCTGGCAGGCTGGAGTGGAGTTTCCTAGCTCCAACTAGCCTTGACCAACTGAACCACAGTTGGTCCGCACATTTGTAATGGGCAGAATAAAAACTTGTTGGAAGCTATTGCGTTTTGGAGTGTTTGTTATGCAGCACTATAGAAACAAGAGCTGACAAATACAGGAGGGTATGATATAAAGTCCACATGCAGGTTAAATATGTGATTGACATGACCTAATCACTGCTGCCTCTGAGAAGATAAAAGAGTATAACTTTAGGAAAGCAATATGGAGCTATATCTCTATCAAGAATTTTATTTTCTACCTTAGAAAATAAAGAGAGATTTGGATAACAATTCATCATCTTACTTATTCCTAAGAGTAAAAATTGGAAACTATCCTAGAGAACATTAGAACTATGATCAAATAAACTACGGTTTAGCCATGTAATGGACTATTACACGGTCCCTTAGGACTAGGGTTAGCTAAGAAATAGATAGTGTTTTAAGCCAGATTGAAACTTATTTCTCTCAATAAATGAGGTCTGGAGGAAGGCAGTTCAAACTTGGTTGATGGCTCAATAGTCAGTCTCTTTCTAACTTTTCGCTCTGCCATCCTTACAGTGAGGCCCCTGTTCATGGCTCAAGATTGGTGCTAGAGCACCAGGCATTCATCATATCCATACTTCATACCACAGGGTGGAAGAAGTCTGTATGTGTCACTTTCAGGAGACACCTTAGAATTTCTCACACAACACTTTGTTCATATTCAGTGGTAAAACATAATCACAACCAGGTGCCCAGCTAAAAATCTGAGGACTGTAACTATGGAAGAAAAGGAGAAATATTGGGAGGCACACATACATGCAGTCATGAAAATGATACTATGAAGACCTCCAGGGTGTCCTGTCTATGGTTTACTTTGGTATCTGATATCTACTGACTCTATGCCTTGAGTTTATTCCCAGAGTTTGTAGGAGCAAAGAATGTACAAATATTTCCCACGGATGAAGTGTGGGCCACATGTGAGTAGGAGCTGGTGTGAGTGGTGGCGTGAGGAACAGACTCCACAGAAAGAAGCAAGAGATGTGTGTTTGGAGTCCTCAGGCCTGCAGAAGCAGTGAGAGCCACACTGGAGGAGAAAGCATTGGCAGCCTTGTCAAGGCAACTGCAGGTGTGGGCGCTTAGAGAAGCCAGGAGACTGTGTTTCGAGAATAAGCTTTGGCCAGATACGGTGGCTCACACCTGTGACCCTAGCACTTTGGGAGGCTGAGGTGGGAGGATTGCTTGAGGCCAGGAGTTCAAGATCAGCCTGAGCAAGAGCCAGACCCTCCACCCCCCCCTACAAAAAATAAAAAATTTGCTGGGTACGATGGCGAGAGCTTGTAGTCCTGGCTACTTGGGAGGCTGAGGCAGGAGGATCGCTTGAGCCCAGGATTTCGAGGTTGCAGAGAGCTACGATGATGCCACTGTACTCTAGCCTGGGCTATAGAGCGAGACCCTATTTCCAAAAAAAAGAAAGAAAAAAAAAAAGAAGGAGCTTTAAACACTGAGGAGCTGAGAGAGTGTAATAAAGCTATCTTTCTTAGTCTGTCAAGAGCCCCCTTGCCTCCTCTTCCCTGTCTCCCCAGCCCTGGTGGGCCAGCAAGTGCAATGAGCAAGAGGTGGGGAAGTGTGAAGGTGTAAAGTGGAGAATGAGGGAAGAAGGACCCTGCCTTTCCTCGATCTACTGAACTACGAAGAAAGCGTCTTGCTTGCAGCGGGCCCTAAGCTAGGAGTACGGGAAGTGGCCGACCTGTGAATCGAGTTTGGAGCTCTGTTTATTCTATGGGGCTTTAATGATTAAATTGAGGCTACATTTGTGATTAGAAAGGAATGTAGGGATTTTTAAAAGTTTTAAGTCATGTGAGAGTGAACAGAAGATTCGTGAGAACAATCATAGTTTTCATCTAGAGGCAGGGGAGGAATATTCCCCATTTAATGCATTGTAAAGGCTTTTGGGAGACAAAAATCCCGTGCTTTGGGATTCTGATGAACACTTGGAAAGCATTTTCTGCTTCCTGCTGGTTGTGGAAGCGTTTTCACTGCAAAGAGTTGTCGAGATGCTTGAAGAAGTGGTTGGTTGGCGAGAGGTCAGGTGAATATGGCGGGTGAGGCAAAACTGTGTAGCCCAATTCCTCCAACTTTTGAAGTGTTGGTTGTCTGATGTGCAGTTGGGCATTGTTGTAGAGAAGAATTGGGCCCTTTCTATTGACCAGTGCCGGCTGCAGGCATTGCAGTTTTCAGTGCATCCCATCGATTTGCTGAGCATACTTCTCAGATGGAATGGTTTTGCCAGGATTCAGAAAGCTGTAGTGGATCAGGCAGGCCACCAAACAGTGACCATGACCTTTTGTGGTGCGAGTTTGGCTTTGGGAAGTGCTTTGGAGCTTCTTCTCGGTCCAACCATTGAGCTTGTTGTGGCCCGTTGTCGTATGAAATCTACTTTTCATCGCAGTCACAATCTGATTGAGAAATGATTTGTTGTTGTTGCATGCAAAAAGAGAAGACAACACTTCAAAATAATAATTTTTTAAAAAAAATTTTTGGTCAGCTCATGAGGCACCCACTTATTGCGCTTTTACACCTTTCCAATTTGATTCAAATGCCGCAAGACGATAGAATGGTCCACCTTGAGTTCTTCAGCAACTTCTCATGTAGTTGTAAGAGGCTCAGCTCTAATGATTGCTCTCAATTGGTCGTTGTCAACTTCTGATGACTGGCCCCTGTGCTCCTCATCTTCAAGGCTCTCGTCTCGCTTGCAAAACTTCTTGAACTACCACTGCACGGTATGTTTGTTAGCAGTTCCTGGGCCAAATATGTTGTTGATGTTGCCTCAGTTGCTTTACGACCCTTTTTGAACTCGTACAAGAAAATTGCTGGAATTTGCCTTTTGCCTAACATCATTTCCATAGTCTAAAATAAATATAAACAGCAAGTAATAAGTCATTAGCAAAAAAACATAAAGTGAGAAATGGGCATGAAAATGATATATCATAACCACATTTATTTAAGAATGTATTGCAATATCAAATGGCAAATTTCAACAATGCTAAAACCCCAGTTACTTTTGCATCAACCTAATTGAATTCTATTTGTTCACCGTTTCGGGTATATCAGTGACAGGTATATCAGGGTATATCAGGTATTCGGGTATATCAGGACAATTCTTATGTAATAATATTAGCTGAAAAGGTAATATGCAGATTTATATAATATGACCCAACTATTGTGAAAACACTGGCTTTGGGGGAGAGAGATATAGGAGAGAAGAGGTGTGATAGGAAATAGCAAAATGTTCAGAGCATTTTTCTTTGCACTGGAAAGGAAGGATGAGGGGCAGTCTTGTCCTCTGAGCTCCCTAGCCATCATTCCGTAGCCTACTGGCTTCTGTTTCAGGACCATACTGCTATTATTTTTAGGGAATATTGGCTTATGTGTCTCTGATTAGACAGTAAACTACTTGAGTAAAGGAGCCATGTCTTTATTGAATTTCTCTCCTCAGGGCCCAGAACAGAGCTTAGAATACAGTTAGTGTACAATAAAAGTTAAACATTTATTAAAGAAACGAGGGACATTATGAAAGCCAAAAATGGATGAATGAAGTCCAGTGCTTTGCCTGAGTCCCCCAGAATGTTGCAATCACTGTTTCTTCTTTACTCTCTGAATGTTTTCCTTAGTTTTCCAAAATGCCCCGGCATTACCTTAATTATCTGCGTGCTCACATTTGTCATTTGTAAACAATTTTAGGATTGGACCCATATAATGATAACAACAATAGCTACTGTTCATTGAGCACCTATTGTGTGCTGGGCAGGGTGCCAGGGCGGTGCTGCACACACTGCCATGTCCACCTGGGGTCTTGTTAAAAGGCAGATTCCGATTCAGGAGGTCTGGCCTGGGCCTGTGTTCCTGCATTTTTAAAAGGTGATGTCTGTGCTGCTGGTCCAAGGACATGCTTGGGATAGCAAAGTGCAAAGGACTTTAACTCAGTTAATTCTGAAATCCATTATTACTCAGTGCGTTTTGCGGTAAGAAAACTGCGGGTCAGAGCAGGTGAGTGGGGTCACGCATTAGCATTGGCAGGTGGGCCCAGTGCTGTTTACCTTCCAAGCATGGGATCTTTCCACGGTGCCACATGCTCAGCTTGCTAAGGCAGGCCTCTCTTCAAAGCCATCTTTGCACTGTTGAACCCTGGAGAGAAAAGGGAGAAAAAATTATTTGTGTTTCTAAAAATAAACTTTGGGCTGTGTTTTAGCTCTGGAGGAAGGCAAGGGTCTGTGAGGGATGATGGGCCACTTGAGAAAGCACAATCCTTTCTGGGGGGTGTTCGCACGCTCTTCTCACAGCCCCAGGTGGAGGAGGGCCTGGGTCTACCCCAGTCTCCTCAGTGGGAGAGCGCTGGAACGGAAGCATTAGTCTTGATGGAAAAGGCCTGTCTGCAGGCAGAAGTGAAGTCAGTAACTCACATCTCAAGCACTTGCAAGTTCCTTAGCTCACCTTGGCAACCCTCCTGTGCGTCAGGAGCTGTCGTCTCCATTTTACAGAAGAGAAAACTGAGAGTCAGATTGACTCCCAAACCTTGGTCTCCTGATTCTTCCAAATACTGACCCTACACTGAGCTCTTTGGGGTTCCTAAAAGGGGGGCCTGGAATGATGGAAGAGACCCAAACATGCTCTTCTTTGAAGGAGGGAACTCTGGGAGAAATGACTGTGGGTTGAAATGACTGTGGGTTGAAATCCTGCCGCTTACGACCTGCATGGCTATGAGCAGGTTGCTGGACCTCTCTGGGCATCTGTGTCCTCCTCTATAAAATGGGTTTAATAATTGTGTGTGTGTATATACATATATATCGATCTTCATTATTCATGGATTCCCTACTTGCAAATTTGCCTGCTTGCTAAAATTCATTCGTAATCCCCAAATGAATCCTCATAGTATTTTTGGCACTTGATGTACACATTCCTAGCTGAAGTTGAACAAGACAACGCCCTGCCTTCTTGTTTTAGTTTATGTTGTAAACAAGTGTCCTTTTCACGATCTATTTAGTGTCACACTTCCATGCTTTTTGTTGGTGATTTTGCTGAAGTGCGGTTGGTCTGGTGTTCCTAAGTGCAAGAGGTTGCGATGTGCCTTATGGAGGAAGTATGTGTGTTAGGTAAGCTTTGTTCAGGCATGAGTTGCAGTGCTGCTGGATGTTAAGTTCAAAGTTTTTGCGTTTTTTTTTTTTTTTTTTTGAGACAGGATGTTGCTCTGTTGTCCAGGCTAGAGTGCAGTGGCGTGCTCATAGCTCACTGCAGTCTCGAACACCTGGGCTCAAGCGATTCCCCCTTCACCCGCCTGCCTTGGCCTCCCAAAGTGCTGAGATTATAGGATTACAGCTGTGAGCCACTGAGCCCAGCATGAATTCAATGCCGATGAATCAACAATATATATTAAATAAGGCGTATTTCAATAGAAACACATAAAACAGGGTTATGTATTGATCAGTTGGTGAAAATGCTTTGACCAGAGGCTCACAGGATCCCAACCCCCTGCCTCCCCTAGGAGATGGTTCAGTATTCACGAATTCCATGTTCACGGCAAATTTATATGAGACAGCGACTGCAGATTACAAGTTACCTGAATGTATTTCAGGGACACATTGAATGTCAATTCCTTCCTTCTGTAGTTGTACTCATGGCCTTTCTTGGAAGGGCCGTGCTGTGAGCCCTGGAGACCGGGGCAGGCAGCCCAGTGGAGCAGGCGAGGGTGGGCTCTTCCCGGGAGAGTTCGAGCCGCCCGCTTCACCCCTCTCGCCTACAGGTCTCTAACGCAGGGCTTTTGCTGTCCCTGTCTGTAAAAGCTGATGCTGTGGCCCCTACTTTGTGGTATGCTGTGAGACTTAAATAAGCTAAGATGTATAAAGCATTTAGAACAGAGCCTGGCAAATGGGGCTGGGACAAGGTGTCGTGCCCGGGTGCAGATTCACGGGACACTGCCCCCGTGCGTGCTTGCCTCCGTAAGTTTTGTGCCCCGAGTGTCTTTCTCATTTCACCCTTGTCCCGCCCCTGCTGGCGAATGAGTACAGTATTGGCCACTGCTGTTATTCCTCTGTCCCTCTGGAAAGGGTCTCTTTGAGCCCCAGGGCATGGCACGCTTGCTCTTTGGGCCTCTGTTCCTTCATCTGTCAGAAGGAGACACCATCACTCTTTTTTTTTTTTTTTTGAGACAGAGTCTCACTTTATTGCCCAGGCTAGAGTGAGTGCCATGGCGTCAGCCTAGCTCACAGCAACCTCAAACTCCTGGGCTCAAGCAATCCTGCTGCCTCAGCCTCCCGAGTATCTGGGACTACAGGCATGTGCCACCATGCCCGGCTAATTTTTTCTATATATATTAGTTGGCTAATTAATTTCTTTCTATTTATAGTAGAGATGGGGTCTCACTCTTGCTCAGGCTGGTCTCGAACTCCTGAGCTCAAAGGATCCGCCCACCTCGGCCTCCCAGAGAGCTAGGATTACAGGCGTGAGCCACCGCGCCCGGCCGACACCATCATTCTTGATGTCCTCGACCACACTGTCTGCCTCTGGGGGTGGCTGTGAGGATCAAACGAGATAGTGAGCGGGCAAGCTTTTGTAAACTGTGAAGTGCGGGACAAACGGGAGGGGTTATTACTCATTCGTAATGCCCCCTTCTGGCTCTGTCATCCATCAAGCGATCTCAACTCCGCTTGAACCTGCGTATGGCTTCAGTCTGCACCACCTCGCAGGGAAATGAGTTCCATATGGCTAACCCCCCGCGGTAGGAAGGAGAACATTATTTTTTATTCAGCCTAAGAATTGCATTTGAAGAAGCTTTACTCCTGGCCTTTTCCAAATCTGGTATTGTGGGCTTGGGCTGCACCTCGTAGGCTCATTTTGGCCTTTGAAGGTACCGCCATCATGTTAGACAGAGCTGAGACATTTATTAAAGACCTACTATGGGCCATGCAGAGTGCTAGGTGCTTTAGATAAACCCTTTGTAGTCCTTACAACCCTGCCAAACAGATGCTGTTGTCCTCATTTCACAAGTGTGGAAGCGGAGGCCAGAGACATTGTGTGATGTACCTGGAGTCATAGTCAGTCAGCGGTGGGGCCAGGATTTGAACTTGGTTCTGAGTCCAAAAGTGAGGACAGGGGAGGTGGTGGAGGCTGGTGGCTCCATCACTCGTAGGCTTGGGGGGCACACAGGTTGTATGTAACCTCCTTCCTTATCTGCTGGGTGACCTTGGGCAAGTCACTTTAAATTCTCCTCATCCTCAGTTTTTTCACCTGTAAAAACAGTGATCATAATAAAGTTTACCTTGTAAGGTTGTTGTGTGAGGCGTAAGTGCATTAATGTATGTCTAGCACTTATCACAGACCCCGGCTCAGCATAAGTCCTCGTCAGTGTTAATTACAGATTCCGGATGAGGAATGTGGCTAAATAAATGCTCCCTTAGTAAGAGGGGGACAACTACATCTTGGGGGGGGGTACAGAAGCGATTCACTTATAAACGTCCCCAGCCCCCTCCCCTGTGCCTGAGGAGGAGGGTGCTGGGTTTGCAGGCCCAGCTTCCTTCCCCCATCCTCCAGGAACCTCTTGGAGTCAGCTCTGTCCAAGCCCAAGAGCTATCGGAAATTCTGCATTTTCCTCTGTCACCTGAGAGCATCACTCAGCACTTAGAAAACATTGTCTCTTCATTATTTTGACCACAGCTCACTTTGGGCCGTGGCATGAGAGGGAGAGGCCTTGGGGGCTGTTTGGGGTGTGGGGGGAGCAGAGAGAGGGGCTTTGGGCAACCAGGTCCTGAGCAGGGTGCCTCTTCAGCAGGCTGCCCTGGCACGGCTGCCAGGGGAGATGCTGGCGCCAAAGGCCAAGTTCAGAGTTTCTTCCCTGCGCAGGAAGGGGTGATCCTGTTTTTTGTTGTTGTTGTTTGTGTGTGTGTGTGTGAGAGAGAGAGAGCAAAAGAGAGAGAGAGAAGGAATGTGAATAAGAGGATTGGGAGGGCTTTTGTAAGAGCTTGTATGTGTCAGAAGTGCAGAGAGATTATAAACTCAGAGTAAACACGAAGGCAAATAGTAGTGGCTAAATCTGGAGGGTGATGTTGCAGCAGGTGAAGGACTTTTGCTGTCACCTGTGGGGAGTTCAAGAGAATCTTAAGTATGGATGGAAGGTGATTTCTGTGGGGCTTGAAGGATGCTGTGTGTAAGAGGAAGTCCCAGAGCTTCATGGGAGTAGAGGGGCAGAGTAGACCTGAACAGTTTCATGAATCCCTCTCCCCCAGATTGTCCCAAACACTGCAGCTAGGTAGCCCCAGGTACCTTTCATTCTTTCCATCTATAATGATAGTCATTCCTTTGGCTAAATAATAACCTCTTCAGCCCTCCACTGTTTAAAGCAGCTTTTTTAATGAGACGACAGAGCAAAACTCCTTATCAATAAGTCACATCTTAGTATAAATGAATTTATCAGCAGTTTTCTGCTCAGACCGCTTATTGCTAGAAGGGCCCGTAGAAATTATTTATTTAGTACCATCTCTCTCCTCATTTTACAGGTGAGGCTACTAAGCTTCAGAGAGCAGAAGTGATTTTCCAAGATTATGCAGCCAGTTGGTGGCAGAGCCTACCCTCAAACCAAGACTGTGTAATTGGGAATACAGAGTCTGTGGGGAGGAGATGGGGGAGCAGAGGAAGGGCCTTGCCTAAGAGGGGCAGGGGGGTTGGGTGAAGCAGGGACCTGTGGGCAGAGGGTGTGTGTGTTGGTGGGCAAGAGCCAGGAGAAGGGTCCTGTAGTTGAAAGCGTGGGTCCTCACGTTGGAGACCTCGCTTCTCTGGTTCTGTCACCGACCTCTCTTTGCAATAAGCGAGTCACCTAACCTCTCCAGGCTTGACTTCACCTCTGTAAGTTGGGAATAATCATAATTTTCACCTCCTAGACTTGTGATAAGGATAAAAGAACATTATCCTGAAAGTTTGCTTTCAATTGAAAAGAACTAAATAGATATGTAGTGTTTTTCTTTTTGAGACAGTGTCTCATTCTGTTGCCCAGGCTAGAGTGCTGTGGTGTCAGCCTAACTCACGACAACCTCAAACTCCTGGGCTCAAGCAATCCTCCTGCCTCAGCATCCCGAGTAGCTGGGACTACAGGCATGTGCCACCATGCCCGGCTAATTTTTTCTATATATTTTTAGATGTCCAATTAATTACTTTTTATGTTTAGTAGAGACGGGGTCTTGCTCTTGCTCAGGCTGGTTTCAAACTCCTGAGCTTGAGTGATCTTTCCGGCTTGGCCTCCCAGAGTGTTAAGATTACAGGCGTGAGCTACCTCACCTGGCCGATATGTAGTGTTATATGAATATTATTTATAGGGTAGGCTAGGGTTAGGATGATGTGTAAGTTACTCTATGTGACATGCTCAGTTAGGCACAAAGTGCTCACAAAAATTTAGTTACTATTTTTTTTTCATAATTTGAGCAAATTTGATCCAGAGACACTTTGTGAATGTATTTAGGCCTATTGTCTTTTTCCTCAAGAAACCTGAGCCCAGAGCTGCTGTTCAGAGGCCAGACTGTCCTGGTTGAACTTTCACTTTCTGCCTCAACTTCTGCCCAGAGTCCAGAGGCTCCATGCAGGGTGGTGTGGTTTAACATTTCACGTTGTCTCTGTCCCTCCGATTCTGTGAGGTGGGCACCGTTACTGTCTCTGCTTTACGGAACTTCTCAGAGAGGTGAGGTGCCTTCTCCCAGGTCACAGAGCCAGCCTTCGTCATAGCCCAGAGCCATCTGCAGCAGAAGCCACCAGATTTAATACCGCCTCTCAGGAGCGTGAGAAATGAAGTGACGCGTGTGAAGGGCCTAGCACTGTGGTGGCACAGTTGGGGGCTTGGCAAACAGCCGTTGCTGTTATTATCATTCTTATCCCAGGTCAGCAGCTCCTCAAAAGGTTCCTGGTCACTTGCCCCTTTGGCCCTCTGTCACCTCAGGTGCCACTTCACACATCCTTAGACAGAAGCTGGGGTCTCCCCCAGAATGGCAGGCGGGTCTGGTCACGCTCCTTGCCGAGCTGCCTGGCAACAAGGGCGGCTGTGGCCTCTTGCCTTTTGAGAGAGAAGTGCCAGGTTCTTGGGCTGCTGCTTGTTTGCCTATAGGCTACGTGGAAGGGGAGGGCATTTTTATTAATAATAGTGATTTGACATGTTGTCTGGCCACCAACATTTTTAAAGCAAATTTCACTATCATTGGGCACTTCTTCCTGTATTCATTATTTCATTTATTCAACAAACTGGAACACATGCAACACAAGTGACAGCGATGACAAAGACATTTATCGAGTGCTCATGTGTTCCGGGAGCTACACTAAGCACAGGGAACCAATGCTCATAGTAGTTACTGCTAAACTCTTACTCCACGTGGGACACCGAGCTGAGAACTTGGTCATCCTCACGCAACCCTGTGAGGCAGGTGCTGTGGTTATCCCCTTTGTACAGGAAGCCAAGGGAGGGTGGGTCACTTGCAGCATTCAGAGTTTTTGGCTCCTATACCTATGCTCTTCACCTCGCCACGCTGCCTTCAAAGTGCTCCTGTTTTTTCAGGAGATGGATGTTTTAAAAGGGATCTTTAGAGTCATTTAAATCCCAATTCAACTGCAGCTCCATCATTTACTCGTTGTGTGACTTTGGATAAATTAATCAAAATAATAATAAAAGCTTCAATTACTGAGTGCTTGTCACTAACACCATTCTAAGTGCTGCCTATTACAGCAGCTCTATTTTTTCCTGACAATTTGGTAAGAGAGATATTATTATTTTCATTTTGCAGAAGAAGGAGTGGTGGAAGCTCAGAGGGAGTAAGTGACCTCTTCTAAACTCTCTCAAAATGTATCAGTCGGTGTCCAGTCAGAAGGTAGAAACCACTTTATTTTGAATAGGGAAAGTTTAATATGAAGAGTTGTTCACTAGTCACAGGGAAGATTAACTTCTAAAGGGCAAAGATAACTCTACAGAATGCAAGAATAGACAATTTTGGAGCATTACTGCCTCCAGGGTTGAGGCAGGGTACCCAAGGAATGAACAAATCCCACTCTCTCCCCGCAAGCCTGAGATTCAGACCTCACTGGAGGGGTGCGGCTGTAGCCCGCTGGATGATAGATTTGCTGAGGTGCCACAAGTGGGAAACCAGCCCTGTGGCGCTAGCAGCACTCTCTAAGGGATTAGTCCTCCGGGGTGGGACTAAGGCTTCCTGGGGAGCTGCTCATGGAAGTGCTGCTGAGTTTGCTGGGAAGCTGCCCTCTGGGATGCCAGACAAACATGCTGGGCTGTGAGCACCCCTGGGTGTCCTGTATGTGCTGGTGCTTTCACCACAGGAGCAAAAAGAAAGCGAGCAGGTGGGACCGGGAAGAAAAGACTCTTCCTCTTGTAGTGTGCCTCTAGTGCCCTCTACTGACAAAGCTCAACACTACGCCAGCTGGCAAAGGGGAAATGTTCTCAGGGTCCTGCTCAAGCATCACAAGGCAGGGCAATGAAGGGTGAACAGGGTGCTGAAAGGCAATTTGGTAACTAGCACTATAAGTATTTTAAGCTACTAAACCCAGGTTTGAAAGCCTAAATTCTTTCTACTATAACACTGACTTTTTTGACCTTTAGTTTTCCTATCCCTAAACTGTCAACAACAGTACTTATCTCATAGGGATGCTGCATGTGTTAAATGAGGTGATAGATATATAGGTCTGGGATGTTATAGAAGTTCGTTGAGAGTTAGTTGCTTACTAGCTTGTCTTTTTATTGAGCACTGTAAGAGATTTGAGGCATAATCGAGTTCATTTTTCTACTTTCACAGAAGTCAAAACTGAGGTACAGAGAGAAATGATTCAGCTTTGGTCTCAACTCCTCTCAGTGGTATTGAGGGCAGTAATTAGGTCCGTGGGCCACCTGACATCTATTTTTGTGTGCTTGCGCCTTAGGAGTGTTTCTCTGGAAGATAGTACCTGTATCTTGTACTGGACTCTCGAAGAGGCTCCCTTTACCCCAAGGGTTAAAAATCACTTTAAAAAACAAATATACTTTTATATCTTTCTGCTTTTGCATATGATGTCTCCTTTGCTGATAGGCCATCTTTCCTTCCCCTGGATCAGTGTGCTCCTATTCATTCCTCAGTGATGGCTTGGGTCGGTTATTGTTTGTCTGACCATATGAAAGAGGTATTCATGTCCAAAACTGCTCACTTAAAATGAATAAACTTGAAATAATGGCAGTGAGTTCAGAGTGAAAAGTTAAAAAAGGAAAAGGCTTGGTGGAAAATTAATTTTGGAAAATAAACAAAATATGATCATCATGTTTGTTTTGTCTTAGATTTAACAAAATTGAGATTGCATTGCAATTACATGTATGTGATTATAATGCACCAAGAATGAATCAAATGTTGGTTTCTTCAATACAGTTTCCCTGATGACATTGTATGCTTGAACAAAATGCATTCTTCACCTTCAACCTTTGCAGCATGGGCAAGAACAGGGTAATTTGTGCAAATATGATAGAGGTTTTATTAATTTTTCCTTGAGCTTCATTTATATTAGAAACATTCTCCTTGGAAGCACCTATCATGTCATTATTCTTTTCTTGTCTTAGTAGCTAACATAACTAACTCTGTCATCTGCCAACGTGTCTAACTCTGCCAAATTATCATTGATTGGTGACTTTGCTTATGATTAGAATCATTTGCACAGACTTCATGACATCTGCAGCTTTTGTAATTGCAGTATTACTCTGTAGGCCATTCGCACTGTATATTCCTTATGTCACTAGGAGTGGCACATTTGACCATGAAGGAGAGGCCCTTCACTCATCTCATCCACGTCTTAGTGGGTCATAATCTTTAGTGTCAAACAGCATGTGTGCGTGGGGAATGCTCTTTGAATGGCTGTTAATTTCAGTGAATGTTGTCATGTTCAGTACTTGCTTCCTGACCTGCCCTCGTAACAGTGGGGACTCTGACAATGGACGTTGAGACACCGAAGATGTCCCATGGACGTCTGCTTCCCAGAGCTCACACCTGCCCCGTATTTGCTGCCCAATATTTCTTATACCAGGACCCAGGGAACCCTAACGGGCCCTCTTTGTTTCTTGACTCTAATACACGTCCCTTGTGCTAAAGGATGTCCAAGAGCCTTTTGATTGTTCATAGGGAGCCCTGGCCTCCTGGTGGGGCCCAAGCCATCCTGCCTGGGGCAAGGTCTTGTGGGACTACGAGCATGTCCTCTCCTTTATTCTTTTGTAGGCCATACTTTACGTAGACCTGTAGATGTTGGAGCTGGGATGGACAACGTAGAGTTCAACCAACATTTATTAAGGCTCTATTCCTGCCAGGAATTTTTTCATATGTTCTGACATTTGACCTTCTGAGCTTTCTGGTGAGTTTGTTTAGAGATGGGGCTCAGAGAAAGTAAGGGACTGTTTTCAGGTCACATGCCAAGGAGTGTTCTTTCCTAACTCTAGGCTCCTTCCCTCAATTCACAAATGAGGAAACTGAGGCTCAGAGACAGGAAAGGACTTGCCCAAGTTTATACGAAGACTAAAACTAGACTCCATACACTCCAGCTCCTCCTTCTACTCTGCTTTCCTGCTCAGCCTTGTTATTGTGTAGCTATTGTTTCAGGAAAGGAAAACTAATTTCATATGAAATTATTTAAAAACATCCAGACTCTTACTTAGTTGCATAACCAAAATGTTCCATTTTATTTACAAGTATATTTTTTTAGCCTTTTAAGACTTCCAATGATACATTTATTTCATTACTGAATTGGCAACATGTGATGACTCAAAATTCATCTGATTCATCAAACTTTCAACACTCTTTGACATAGGGAATATATTATACTGAGATTTTATTGTCCTAAAACAACCACAAAAATTGATATGTGATCAAAGGGGAGAAGTATCTGTTTAGAAGCCAGGTTTTCTGATTCCAAGCCTAGTACCCTGCCCAAACTCATATTCTTTATTAAAGAAAGTTGTGTTTTTTACTGATTAACATGATAGCTATAATTAGGTAGTGCTTGCTATGTGCCTGGCACTTTTAACTTTACACGTATTATATTATCTCATCTCATTCTTAGAGCCATCCCATGAGGTAGACGTCATTCCTATCTGACAAACAGAGGCATTCACAGGGGATATGTTGATAATATTCAACATTCACTTATATATTTTCCAGTTTTTGTAAAGGTTTATTTTCTACTTTTAACCCTTGAATCAGCGACTCCCCATATGGTCTCTTCATATCTCAAGAAGTTATTATGCTGGGATTTGGTAATGTGTGAGGCAGCAGCTGAGACACTTTTGACTGCGGGTAATAGAACACCTGACTAACAACAGTTTTAGAGTAAGCAGTTCCAGGATGGTTCAGTGGCTCAACAAACAAACAAACAAACAAACAAACAAAAACAAGCAAAAACCATCCAGCCTCTTTCCACCCTTCTGTTCCTCTTTTCTGAGAGCACTGGCTTTTGTCTTCTGGCTTGTTGGTTCATGATTTAAACAAGGCTACTTAGCTTTAATCCTCAAATAGCTATTTCCAAAGGCAGGAAGCCAAGGGCTGGACAGAGATGCCAGAGTATCGTCTCTCTCTTCATCTCTCTTTTTAGGGGAGAACATTTTCCAAAGAGTGCTCCAGTAAATTTTTCCTTACATATCACTGAATTAAACAAAGTCACATGGCCACTCCTAGTTGCAAGGAAGGCTGGGAAAATGCAAGCCCTGCCTCTTTAGCTCTCTCTCTCTCTCTCTCTCTCTCTCTCTGTAGCTGTCACCATGAAAAAGTGAGAAGGAAATAGCTTTGGCCAGTCAGCCAACAGTTTCTATCACACATGGTAAATCGTTAGTGGGTAATTATTTTTTAATGTGGTCTCCCACAGGTAATCTGGGGCAGTTCATTTGCTTAATTCTCACAACAATCCTGGGAGGTTGTTGAGTTGAAGCCTAGAAGTTCAAGGTTCTTTGAATCTTCAGATGTCATAATTCTGTGATTTGAAAATGCACGGATCTGAATTCTTTCCTTTCTAAATAACAACCATCCTTCTGGTGACGTTTTGTGAGTATATGAGCATATTTCTTGCTCTTTTTGGCACTGCAGTTTATTTTAGCTGAAGAGTGCAGGCATTATAGAATAATAGGGCCACTGCAAGGTGCCCTCACAACTCCGAGGCTGAAATGAATAAAATGACACTCACCTCATAAGATGGGATCAGCAGTGACATAAGCCATCTCAGAGACAGGATTTGTCCCGGGCCCAAAGAAGGAAGAGCAGGTATATAAAGAGGTCCTTGATGTTTTCCTTGAGGGAAGGGTGGCTGGGGGCCTCTCTGGGAACTTGGCCCTTCTTCATTGGGAAACACCCCACGTGTTGTTGACTTCTCCTGGGAGCCCGCACGGAGGGAGAGCACTCTCCGTGGGCTCATCCTCAGAAATTGCAAAGCAGATGTTTGCTTTGGGGGAGGTAAATGTTTTCTCCTCTGTGTTATTTTCAAAGATCAGCAGAAAGGACACTAAGGTCAACTGTCTTGCCTACCTGCTTTGTAGGCCAATTTGCTGGTGGGTCGAGGGCCAGCAGGCTCATGGCTACCCCTGTGTGCTTCTCTGATGGGCAAAGATGTTTCTTTTGGGGAGATCCAGTCGGGTGGGGGGCACAGTCTCTTCTGCCCCTCTAGAGCCTGGCTCTCCACATGGTAGAGACAGCAAAATGCAGTCCACTTTCCAGAGGACAGCCACCTTCTCACTATCGGAGGTGGATCCAGGTGAGGCGGCGAGAGCAGAGCCTGCACCTGCCTGGGAGACAGGGCTCCTGCACTCACCTGTCTGGCGGGCATGTGTGCAGCTCCTGCTCTCTGCCAGGTGCCTATGAATGGTCAGCCTGGTAGAAGTGCCAGGCTTCACTCCTCTGAGTCTAGTGCCCTTTGCTCTATTCATGTGAAAAGAAGAAAGAGGATTAACACTGTGCATGTTCTACATGCAAGGCATTGTACTGTTTCTATTTTATTGGGAAAGAAATGGAAAGTTTAAAATGTGAGGCACAGGCCCATGGTGACAGTTAGGAGGTGGTGAAGTCCAGACTCACACCCAGGTTAGTCTCTCTGTACTTTGCTCAAGCTCAGCTCAGCAGGCGAGGACTCACTTGTCTAATTCTCCAGGTGGGAACCTGGTGTGTTTTAAATTTTCCCAGAAGGTTGGAGGAGATCAAATGTTTGCTGCTCTTTCCACCACCACATTCTGATGCGAAAGTAAAGTGCAGGAGAAGAGAAGAAGTTTGTATACCTTTTGTTCAGCTCAATTCAATTCAACGTGTTCTAAGTAGCCACCGGCACCGGGCGCTGTGTTGAGCAGTGGAACACACAGATGAATGTGACATGGTCTTTGCTCTTGTAGGGGACGTGATGACATCCCAACAGCACACGCAGGACTCCCCAAAGTGGGTTTCTCAAGGTTCAGTGTGTGTGTGGGTGACCTGTCTCAGAATCGCTTGGGGAGACTGTTGAAGTCCAGCTATTCTAGGGCTCTACCCCAGACTTAAAGAATCCTGACCCAGGGGCAGAGCTGCAAATCTGCATGTTAACAAGTGCTTCCCGACGCCAAGAACCTTCCTCTTCCATGGACATGGTGGGGAGAGAAAATACAAATGAAGCGCTCTTGTTCTTCTTCAAGTTAGGGGCAAAGGCGACATCGCAGAGGACGGATGTGGGGAAGGGAGGCGGGATCTCAGCGAGGATGGGAGACTTGTCCCCAGACACAGCGGTAACAGTGCTGAGGGCCACATGCCTTTCAGGGGACAAAGAAAAAGTTTTAATTTCTTTCAAATTCATGAAAAAAACCCTAACATTGAATGTCTTAATTTTTTAGAAAAATGTTTTAATTTTTTTCTTACATCAGGAAAAAAATGAAATTTTTAGGGGCTATGGAAATCTATTAAATTTTGCCTAAAAATGAAACAGAAATCCTGAAGTATTTAAAATCATACCAATGATGATTTTTAATGTAGCTATTATTATGGAGGGAGAGGCTCATGCAGACAAAAGCGCATGGGGCCCTGGCAGCCCGCGTGGTCGGTTTGGTGTGCTTGACCTTGAGGTGGACGGCTGGGGAAGGAGGTGAGGGCTGGCTCCTGCAGGGCCCTGACTGCCAGGCCGGGGACTCCGGACCTCATCCGGAGCATAGTGGGGGCCCCTTAGGGGGTTAAACAGGGACAGAGATGGCTAGCTTTTCAGTGACAAGAAAAATCCCTTGGAAATGCTCATCTGTGGGGCTTTGGAGGGCTTGGTGTGAGATGGGTGTTGGGAAATCTGAAGAAGAGAGTGCATCCAGGGCAGATATGAAAAGGAGGAGAGACAGCCATGGAACAGAGGATGCAGGGTCAATAGCATTGGTGGGGACGGATTGGCCATGGTGGTTGGGGGAGAGGGAGATGCCAAGGACATCTCAACCAAATGATTAGCATTTTCATTAATACCCCTAACGATCAGCACAGCTCTTCATTCATACCACACGTCCTGCAAATGACATTGGCTTCCAAACATGCGAGCCCCGTCTGGCCATCCTGGCCAGTGGGCCTTGTTGAGGTTGGTCTCCTTTTGCTCTATATTGTCACCATCTTCAGGGTCCTGGGTGGCCACTCTCACCGCCCACTCCCAACTTTATTGTATTAGTTAGGATAACGCTTTCTCCTATGATGGCAATGATGG
Organism: Mirza zaza; assembly: GCA_008750895.1. Classification (NCBI taxonomy): domain Eukaryota; kingdom Metazoa; phylum Chordata; class Mammalia; order Primates; family Cheirogaleidae; genus Mirza; species Mirza zaza. The sequence goes on from VSMD01080581.1 coordinate 56,725, forward strand.
CAATGATGGCAACAACAAGATTCCCCACATTTCCGTGCATTAAGGTAATCAGTTTCTTTCCCCTTCTGCTAGTAATTCAATGTGGGTGTTCCTGGTTGGTAGGTAGCTTCCTGCCAGGTGGTGAATCAAAGACGGAGTCCCCTTCCATCTTGTGGATCTGCCAACCTCTAGGGCCTTGGAGTCTTCTGTGTTCAGCCAGAAAGTGGGCAAGAAAGAAGGTGGAGGAGGCACACCTGATTCTCACCTGCCTTCACCTGGCAGTGACACCTGTCACTTGCACTCACATTCCATAGTGGACACTTGCCCCCAGACCCACCTGGACATAGGAGACAGTGGAACATAGTCTGGTTAGGCAGCTGCTTCCCACGACAGCTCCACACTATGGAAGGACAGACACAGACTTTGCCAGCAGGCCCAGGACTACTTCTAGCCCCAACAGTGAGCACACAGGGCTACAGACCAAGTGCCTTTCAAGGAGTTCATAGCCCAATAGCCACATCACATTATGAAATACAACAAAGGAGTCACAAACACATGAAAAACCCCTTTTATATCTATCTGTATCTATATATATATCATCTATATTAGATTAAACCATATGGTTTGTAGATCAAATCAGCCAAATGTTGGCAATTTCATATTATTCAACCTAATATGTTAGGAAAGTGCTTCTAAAACAGTTTTTCTTAGAACTCTAACTCATAACTTTAAGAAAATACTGCACTGGGAGAGTCTATACTCTATACTCCTTTGGGAAAGTCAAATACACTTTAGCCAATTAAAAGCTCTGAAAAATTCTGTATTTAAGAATTTGAATCCTATGTTGTTTAATTTCTTTAATCAGTGACTTCCTAAGTAACTGTTGTTTAATCAGTGATTTCCTGGCTAATTTGTACATAGAACTCATTTTTTCAAATGCCTTTTCAGCTCATAGAACTAGTCTTCCTACCTTAGGCACTTTGGGAAACACTGAGAGAATCCATTAGGGAATCACTTTATATAGCGGAAAAAAAAAATACAAGGTTTCTCTTTGCAAAAATCCATACCAGGCACATTGGTGGACATGATAAACATTTGTTGAGTGAATACATGACATTGAACTAGTCACATTTCTCTGAGCCTTAGGGTTTTCATCTGCAAAATTAGAATGACAAATTAAATGAGGAGACCCATGTAAAAGAGCTTGGGAAGGGGTTGCATATGTGCTAACTCCTTCCTTCCACTGGCGTCCCTGAGATTGAGGGAGGCAGCCACTCGCCACGTAGAGGACACCTCGTTGCAGCAGCCACATGTGGGATTGCTTTGGGGCTGACGTGCAAACATGTTTAAGCCCAGCTTCTTGAGAGTTCACATGGATATTTGGGTCAGGCAGAGTTATTTTTATATGCTCAAGAAAGAAGAAAATAAAGAGTAACATCCTCACGTTGACACGAAAGGGCTGCCCTGTGATTCTGGGCTTGGGGAGGGGCTTGTGGGGGATGTTGAGTAAGCGACCGAGCCGGAAAGTGCACATGGAACCACTTTTCCATGGTCTAATCTGGGAACCAAAACACTCTGAGCTTGGAATAGAGTCACGGCTCTGGTTGGAGGACTGACTCTCCGGGGCCAGCGTGGCCTCTGGCAGAGCCTTGGCCACATCTGTCCTCCCCCTGGCCTAGGCTCCCTCTGGCAGCCTTGTCTCCAGCTCTGGCAGAACTCCCAGAACAGATCTCTCTCCTGGCCCCCAGCAAGGCTGTTCGCTGACGTCCAAGTGTGTACGTACTGGTTTGGCCATGGGGGCCTCAGGCCCCTCTGTGAGGTGGGCCTTGCCGGGACGGGTCTTCCTTTACCCTATACACCTGTCGTGGCTGCCAGCTGCTTACTGGTCCTCCCACAGCGTCCTCGTCTCCAGCACTAGCAGGAGGCAGCAAAGAGTCCTTCTTTGAGACTGGACACTATGACTGTTTTCCACGTTGCTATGGCCTGGTGTCTTACATAGGCGCTTCTTCTGGCAGGCCGGGTATGGCCTCCAGAACCAGAAGGATGAGGTTCGAATCTTGGCTTGGCCACTCGTGAGCCATGTAACCTTGGACATATACTCCAATCTATCTGAACCTCAGATTCTTCTTCTGTATATTGGGGATAATTGCTGCTGTGTCATCCATCATTCTCATTACACATTCACGGAGGGCATTATTCTACATCCCAGGCACTGGAGACACAATGATGAACTACAGCTGGTCTCTGCCTCAAGCAGATGACATTTGCTAGATACAAAAGAATGTGAAATTGCCCAGGCTTGGCACCCAGAACACGGTGAAGTGGGAGTAATGGGAGCTTTAAATTTGGAAGTACTGTGTGAACTCCAACTCTGATACTAAATTGCTGTGTGATGTTGGGCAAGATGCTTGTGCTTCTGGTCGTCTCTCTTGTCTGTATGATGAAATAGATGATTTTTTTTTTTTATATCTGACATTCTATGATTGTATAAAGTTACCAATCTAGAAATCAAAAGGAAAAATAAATTAGTCAAATTGGTCACTAGATATCATGTAATTAAACCAAATGGGTGCTGTAGCACTTATAATTCTATCCTGGATAAACTGTATTGAAGACATTTTCTTTTTTTTTTGAGACAGAGTCTCACTCTGTTGCCTGGGCTAGAGTGCTGTGGTGTCAGCCTAGCTCACAGCAACCTCAAACTCCTGGGCTCAAGTGATCCTCGTGCCTCAGCCTCTCGAGTAGCTGGGACTACAGGCATGTGCCACCATGCCCAGCTAATTTTTTCTATGTATTTTTATTTGCCCAATTAATTTCTTTCTATTTTTAGTAGAGACGGGGGTCTCGCTCTTGCTCAGGCTGGTTTCGAACTCCTGACCTTGAGTGATCTGCCCTCCTCGGCCTCCCAGAGTGCTAGGATTACAGGCGTGAACCACCGCGCCTGGCCTTGTATTGAAGACATTTTGAGGGGTCCTGTGTTTTCTTGGGGAAAGATAGATGTTGGGGAAAGGAGTTCTCAGCTTTCTTGGCATCCAACAGACTTGGAACATAATTCCAGCTCTGTCACTTATTGGGTGAGTGACTTTGAGCCAACAACTCGGTGTCTCTGAGCCTCCTTTATCCATCATAAAATTTTGGAGAAAAATATGCACTTTGCAGTGTTGTTGTGAGACTTAGTGATGGCTTAGGTGCAGTGCCTGGCACAGTGGCCTGTGACCCAGTATCTGTGAGTCCCTTGACAGCAGGCCCTGCATGTGGCTCCCTGGGCTCTGTGAGGCCCAACACAGGACCAAGCAGAGAGCAGAATTTCGGTGAGTGTTTGCTGGCTGAGTGAATGAGTGAGGTTTCAGCATTATGCTTTGTAACTTGGGCCTCAAAGGGAACACCATATTTTCATCGGTTACAGGTGGTGTTTAATAGGGAAATGGAACGAATTTTAGCCCAAGATATGAGTTGTATAGCATGGACTCTGATTTTTAATAACTGTAAGTACCTGGGCAAGTCGTGGCACATCTTGGAGGCTTGGCACCTCAATTTCCTTATATGCAAATTGTCTTGCTTACCTTGCTGGGTTGAAGGAAGTCGGAAGAATGTGCAGCTGTGAAACTACTCCATAAGCTCTGAAGTGCCATTCACATGTAGAGGCTTGCTGACAATAGTGTTCGTGAAGGACCACAACTGTTGACATTTGCTGTTTGGCACTGGCAGGGAGGAAGGTCAGAGGGTCTAGTGCTCATGCATGTGAACTTCTGAGATTTCACATTCTGGGAACATTATTAAGGGGCACCAACTGGCCCCATTTGTCCCCAAGGGAGCAAATAAATTTGGCTCACTGTCTCCACGGATGTTAATGCAACATTTGGGGCAGCACAGCAAGGCTCCCAGAACATCCTAGAGCACTGTTAACTTTTGTCCAGTGTGTCACAGTTTGCATAGCATCTTTATACCTGTTATCTCACTTATTTAATCTTCCTAGTGAGTCTGGGAGCATAGATGTTGTTCCTGTTTCCTGGGTGAGGAAAACGAAACCCAGAGAAGTGTAGAAATGTGCAAAAGGACACAGAGGTAGTTAGGGGCAAAGCTACCTATGCTTTCTGACTCTAGTCCTGACACCCTGTCCATTCCTTTACTTTCTGTGAGAAAAAACATCTTGATAGTACCCAGAAAACAGAACATCCATGCGTGATTCATCTTGCTAGTTCCCATGGAACTTAGCCCTAGCCGGGAACGTAATAGATATTCAATAAATATTAAGACCATGGAATCAAAGATTGTGGGTTTTAGAATCAAACAGATCTGTGTTCAGATTCTCCTCAGTCACATAGTAGCCATGGGACCTTGGGAAAGGTACAGTACTCAATTCTCCGGTCTGCAAATTCCTCCTTTAACTAGTGGTGAGAGTGAGCGTCAGTGGAGAGAACATTACATAAACATCGAGTGCTGAACATGGCACATATAAGGTGCCTAATAAACACAGGATCTCCAGTTTGCAAAAGCTCTAAACCCTTTCACTTAAATGAAATGAAGCCAGGTGCAGTGGCTCACATCTGTAATCCCACTAATTTGGGAGGCTGAGGTAGGGGGAATCACTTGAGGCCAGGAGTTTGAGACCAACCTGGGCAACATAGTGAGACTCACATCTCTACAAAAATAAAAAAATTAGCCGGGCATGGTGGCGCATGCCCGTAGCCCCAGCTTCTCAGGAGGCTGAGGCAGAAGGATCGCTTAAGCACAGGAGTTTGAGGTTGCTGTGAGCTATGACATCAATGCACTCTAACCTAGGCAACAGAGTGAGACCTTATCTCAAAAGAAAAAAAAATAAAGGAAATAAATGAAGGATGATCATGATAACTCACTTCTCTTTTATTGCTCTCTACCTCTCTCATTGGCACACGTATATTTTTAAAATTCACTTGCACAAAAAAGGTGATAGGATCACATGCTCTCTGATTCATTCATGGGCATTGTTTGGTCAGAGTCCTCCGATAGGCTTCCTCTTCCATGGCCTTGGTTTCCTTGGCCTGGCAGAGGTGGAGGTCCCCTATCCTTTGCTCTCACATCAAATCCAAGTGACCCTACACATGAGGACATGGCAGTCCAGCTTCTTAGCTCTTCCCTGTAGAGTCCAGTACTTAAGAGCTTGGGGTCCACATGCATCCTTCAGATGACAGACTATTATCAGCCATTACAAAGAATGAGGCAGAAATTTATGTACTGATATGGAAGGATTGCCTAGAGATACTGGAAACTGGAAAAGAAACGTGCAAAAACACTGTCTGTGGTGTGCTGCCATTGAGTAAGCATAATTACTTGCCTCTCTTAGCAGAGAAGACCGCTTCAAAGATAGGCAAACAACTTGATCATAGCGATCCACTCCCAGAAAGAGAGCAAATGCTGGGATACCAGGCATAGGAGAAACATACTGCACACATCTTTGTACCCTTTGGATTTTGTACCATGCAAATATATTTCCTATTAAGAAATTTAAAAATAAAAATTAAAGTAGACCTTGGAGTATGGACCCTGGGAATGTCCCTCAACCTCTTTGAAGCCCCAGTTTCTTAATTTGTAAAATAGGGAATAAAAAATACATTGTTATAATAAATAATTTACATTATTATATATAAATTATAATGCTGATTTGCCTCACTTGAGAATCAACATCAGTAATGGCTATTAAGGGCTCATACAATGTCGGACAAATCATTTGTGCACAATAAGCATTAACTATTATCATTATAGTTCCTTCTTGGAAGGAATGGAGATTAGATGTTCCATTTGCTTCAAGGAAAAGACTCCTGGTCAAGGTTCTGGCATGCTCTTTGGCCCTGGGAGGGCTTGCAGTATAAAAGGAACCTCCTGCTGAGACAGCTTGGTCCTTTGTTCCAGCTATCTTTGGGAAGTTCTCACTTGGAATAGCAAGAGGACATTTGCAGAGTACCCAAATGCTGAAAACTGGGAAGGGATTGTCCATTCCTGGACAGGATAGGCCCTGCTGGCATCTGGATGCCTTGTAGCCCAAGACCCCTTTTGATTTTTGGAGACATCAAGATCTAGACTGTCAGATTATAAGATCTGTCAAGATCACTAGTCCAAGCCCCTCATTTGATGGACAGCGTAAGAGAGGTCCAAGAGGAGCCCGAGTTTGCATAACAAATTAGTGACAGTACAGGTGTGGAGCCAGGTTCTGAGTCCCAGCTCAGATTTTTTCTCCATTTCCTTGGGATGCTGTCAGTCTAAACTAATCTCTGTAACCAATCCTGAGCTATGTGCTTTATAGGGGCTTTTGCTTATTCATTCACTCTGCAGACAGATATTGAGCATATAGCGAGCATCAGGCCAGTGCAGGAGGGGTGGGTGGGAGGGGGGCAGATACAAGAATGAGTTAGATCTTGTCCCTTGTCCAAGGGACAAACTATGGGGTGAAGGGAAGGAGAGGGGAGGGGAGTAAGTCCCACTTGAGAGGGAAGAGCAAAGTCCTGGGAGTTCAGAAGAGGAAGAGTTCACATGAGGATAGGAGAGTAAGAGTGTGCTGTATGTTCATCCACTGCCATTCATTCATTCATTCCAGAAACATTCTCTGAAAGAAGGAAGGATCTAGATGATATTGACTATCCTCTGTTTGCCAGGTATAATGCTTCAAGTTTTCACATACATCATCTGATTCAGGCACTAAAGAGACAACTCAGCATAGTGGAAAGATTACAAACTTGATTGTCAGACAAACCTGGGTTGAAATTCTGGTACTCCCATCTTTTTAGCTGTGGATCTTAGGGAAAATTCAGTTAACTTCTCCAAACCTACTTCCTTATCTGTCCAATGGGATTGACAATCAAAGAATCATCACGAGGATTGGAAGAGATGCTGTGTGTAAAACATTCCACATGTGGCTTGGCACAGAAGAGGCTCTAAATAGAAATGCTGGCTCCCTTTCCTTCCTGTATCCTAGAGAACTGTTTCTAAAGAGACAAATTATTGCCTGTTATAGCTTTTAGAGTTGGACTGTATTTTCTGGAAAGGCGGCACTAATCTAGTACAGCACTATTGAAACTTTGCTTACCTAATTGCTCAGGATGAAAGGGTGGGATGGCCTCTTTCCCTTCCATTTTATCAGATATCAGTGCCTCGCTGGACTTAATTCATAAGATTGCTTCAAAGAAAACTGTAGGCACTGGGAAATGTGATGGCCCCTGTCTTGAGATTTGGGCTTCCATTTTCTGTGTAGCTGGAAGGCCAAACCTCCAGCGATGCCATGGGAGATCATGCCAGGTTGGCCTTGGGCTCCAAAGGCCTGTCCTACGCAGGGTTCCTATTTGGGGTATTGTTTTGGGCTGAATTATGTCCCTTGAAAAGATATATTGAAGTCCTAATCCCAAGCACCTCAGAATGTGACCTTATTTGGAAAGAATGTAATTATAGTTGTGATTAAATAAATGTAAACTAAAACTATTAGATGCCGTTTCACACCCACCAGATAAAATTAGTAAATATTGAAAAGTCTGATAACAAGTACCGTGTTTCCCTGAAAATAAGACCTACCTATAAAATAAGCCCTAGCGGGATTTCTAAGCATTTGTGCAATATTAGTCCTACCCCGAAAATAAGACCTAGTGATGGGTGTGGCTATGCAGTGTATCTGCACAACCCACGCATTTTATCTCGGAGTGGTAAAGAAAATGAGCAGCCCTTCTCATCTGCCCCATAGTGACAGCTACTATCCCAGAGGTGACCGGAAAGGTGTGGGCAGCCGCACCAACAAGGTCGGCTCCCCCTGTCAGGTCCCAGCCATCCTGTGCGTGCCATCCTGTGCAAGCTGAGGGTTCGAGGGGAAAATAACACATCCCCTGAAAATAAGCCCTAGGGTGTCTTCTTGGGGAAAAATACATATAAGACCCTGTCTTATTTTCAGGAAAACACGGTATTAGCAAGAATATAGAGTCACAAGAATTCTCATACACTACTGTAGGAATTACAATTGGTAAAATCACTTTGGAGAGAGATTTGGCAGTAGCTAGCCTAATGGACTGAATATCTGTGTCCCTCCAAAATTCATATGTTGACATCTAATTCCTGGTATGATGGTGTTTGGAGGTGGGGTTCTTTGGGAGGTGATTAGGTCATGAATGTGGAATAATATTAGTGTCCTTGTAAAAGAGGCCCAAGAGCTGGCTTGCTTCTTTTCCACCATGAGAAGACACATTGAGAACTTGGCCATCTGCAACCTGGAAAAGAGCCCTCACCAGAACCCGACTATGCAAGCACCCCGACCTTGGACTTCCAGCCTCCAGAATTATGAGAAATAATATTTGTTGTTTAAGCTATCCAGTCTGTGGTAATTTGTTATAGCAGCCCAAACAAAGACAGCTGATAAAGGTGAAGACGTGTATATCTTATGAGATCTACTCTTAGGCACATTTCTCGGAGAAACTCTTGCACATATGCATAGAGAGACAGGTATAGAAATGTTCACAGTGGCCTTGTTCATGAGAGCAAAACATTGGAAATAATCTAAATGTCCATCTTCATGAGAATGGCTAAAATAAATTGCAGTGTATTTCTGAGTTCATACGATACTACACAGCATTAAAATGAATGAAGTTCAGTTACATGCATCAATGTGGATAAATCTCAAAAACTATGCTGAGTGAAAGAAGCAAGTTGTAGAAGAATCAGTGCAATTTGTTAAAGTTTTAAAACATGCAAAATCAGCCTTACTGCGTTATAAGTACATATGGGATAGAAGTATAAAAATATGAAAGAATGGCACATAAACTCCAGCATAGTGGTTTCCTCTGGGAAGGGAATGAGATTAGGAGGAGAACGGCGACTGTATCTATAAACTTTTAATTCTTAATACAAGTGAGGGATATGCAGATGTTTGCCATACTATTATCGGTACTCCTTATATGCCTGAAATAATAAGGTACTTGCATATCATTTCTCAATGCTTCAAAAATAGAGAAAACAAAGCTTCCCCACCCTTCCACCCCATTGTTAGAAAAAGTTGTACTTCTCTAAAGAACCTCTAAGAGACCTGACAAAAGAAACAAATGCAAGCAGAGGTCCAGTGTATGCAGTATTTGTTGGAGTTTGGATCTTAATTTGGGTATAGAGGAAGCAACTAGAAAGTTGTAGCTGAGGAGTGATTTCATTCTTGGCTTGCAGTCCCTTTGGGACTTGCCTCCTCTTCCCTTCCTCATTCTTACCTGATTGTCCCAGCCTCAGAGTTTTTCTTTCAGTGACTTCAAACTTCTGGCAAGTTCCTAGTCACACCATGCTACTTCACACCTCGGGGCAGTTGCTCATGATCCCTTATGCTTAGAACATCTTCCTACCTGGCTGACCCACACTCTTCTTTTCAGAGCTGGCTACAGTAATGCCATCACTTAGGAAGTTTTCCTTGTTTCCCTTAGGATGAGTTAGGTTCTCCTCAGAACACCCAGAACTCCTCTGATACGGACATCACAACCTTATTTCATCTTTGTCTTCAGAAAGTGCTGGAGTCAGTATAAGTGAAAGGGAAGTGCAGTTTGAGCAAGAAAGTGTAAATGGAGTGTTTTCTCAAGTCCCTCCAGCAATACTGGCTTCTAATAATGGCTCACGTGGTCCACGTGTGAATTAGCTCCTACAGTCCTTTATGAGGCTTGGGTGAGACCTCGGAAAAGAGAACTCTGAGACGAGGCTGGAATGGAGGGGTGGGTGTGAGGTTTGGAGGAAGAGCATAGGGATGGGGCCAGACCTAAGAAACTGCCCACAGGCACTCAGCAGGTTGGAGTCTGGGGGGACAAGAACTCAAGTCTCTTCATTTCTGGCCAGCGCTCTTTCTTTTGTTCCACCTTCTGTGGCTTGAGAACACAGCTGCTCTGTATCATCGTGTTAAAATCTCTTCCAATACTTGGAACAGGAAATGACTCTCCAGTTCTGCGGCAGTGAAACTGGGTCAGCCATAGCAGGTGGCTTGGAAGAACCTATGATAAGAGGCACTGGAGGACAGACAAGCCTCAGGAAAGCAATATGAAACTTGAGCAGGGTCTAAGAAAGGCCTTTCTTTGTAGCTGAATCAAGTTAAAGTCAGTTTGGTTCCAAGGGTCTGGTGACCTTTCTAAACATACTCACACATCTGGATGTTGAATTGAATCCCGGTAGAAATCCATCCTTAGGACCATCTAGGGACCAAAGCTTTGGTGCAAAAAAAGAAATGAATGATGAATTATCACATAAATAATGCTGACCAGCTGTTCGTTATTAGAAGACAGAATAAGACAGAGGCCACAAACAAGGTAAGGCTTCTACAGCATTTGGAGAAATGCAGATGGTTGTGCTTAATTATCTTTGAATCCCAGGGCCAACCCAGGTCCTGAAACATGGTAGGTTTTCACCAAAGTTTGCTGATTGAATGGGTGAGCTCTGGAGAAATTGCATGACTGGAAAAAGCCTAACTGGTCACCTCTCCTGGTTTGGAAGAGAGCTAGTGGCAAAAATAAGACTTCCTGCTAGAGCTTTTGCCATCAGACTGCTCAGAAATACCGGGTCTATAACACCAGCTGGATTAAAACCAAAGAAAGGCTTGCAGGGTTCTTAGTGGTTAGGAATTGGAGACTTTTGGGTTATGATGGTGGCTTTCCGATTTAAGCTGGTGCTCCATTTAAGCTCCTCCCTTCCCATTGAAGCACTCCCAAACATGGAATAAGATGTGAAGTTGCAACAGTATGGAAGAAATAGCTTTTCCTGAATAATTTGCAGGTCTCTGGGAGGGATTTTCTCTTACCACAGCATTCATGGCACGGGATCGAGAAAGAACTGACATTGACCTCAAAAATAGAACCACAGCATTAAACTGGAACATCTCTGCACACCCCAGAGTGTCTTGCCTCCCACTGCTTGGGAATGGCCTTCTAAAGTAGGTAGGCTCACTTCACACTGTTTCTGCTGTCCATCATGCTTCTCTTTCTGTATCCATTTGGGAACTATCACTCCTAATCGTACCAGCCTGGGATGCAAAGTTGGCAGTGGAAAAGGTGCAGGAAAAAAGGCTCAAAAAGCACAGTATTCTGGAGGAAAAATACTAGGATTTAGATATTTGAAATGTTATGAATTTTCTCTTTGTATTATCTCCATATACTACTGCCAATGCTAATATTATTTAATGTTTATGTCTAACTATAAAGCAAAAGGGGATAGGTATCTGAGCATAATATGTTAATGTCCTTATAGCACTCTAGAATTTGAAAAATAATTCCACAGACTATTTCAACGCCTCACCCTACCTTTGCCACCATCATTTCTACCACCAATAAATGCACATTTAATGAGCACTTGTTATCAAGGATCTTCAGAAGCAAAGGAGAGATGTGGGCTCCTTCCATGTTTTGCAATTTGTGGTATATTAAAAATTGAAAAAATGTCACCAAAACAGGCTCACAAAAATATCATCTACTTTAAATGGTTACATGTAAAAAATGAGCTCCTTGAATACCTAAACCACATTTTATTAATTTGTTTCTCTGCATACGAAAAATATAACAATTGAAATATTTTTGGCTGATGTGAAATTAGACTTTTTTTTTGTGTGAGAGTGTCACTTAAAAATTCAAATCAAACAGTATTGTGCCATTTAAAACAAAATTAAACAAATAGATTATGAGTGATGCATAGTGATCAGAGCCTACAATTATGCTGCTTAAAGATAATTAGCAGGTTTATAAAACATACTATTGCATGATGTGGAACAGGTGATATGGACTGGTATGTGTCATGAATTTAAGAAATGTGGTTAATGATTTCTGCAGCCTTGTCAGTGCATTTCTGTGGTTGTATGTCAGTCCCAGGGCAGAAAGCTCTCCAGATTAGCATGAACTAGCTCTGTGGCTTTCTTTCTTTCTTTTTTTTTTATTTCAGCATATTATGGGGGTACAAATAAGCTCTGTGGCTTTCTTTTTTTTTTTTTTTTGAGACAAAGTCTCGCTTTGTTGCCCAGGCTAGAGTGCCGTGGCATCAGCCTAGCTCACAGCAACCTCAAACTCCTGGGCTCAAGTGATCCTCCTGCCTCAGCCTCCCGAGTAGCTGGGACTACAGGCATGCGCCACCATGCCCAGCTAATTTTTTGTATATATATCAGTTGGCCAATTAATTTCTTTCTATTTATAGTAGAGACGAGATCTCGCTCTTGCTCAGGCTGGTTTCGAACTCCTGACCTTGAGCAATCCGCCTGCCTCAGCCTCCCAGAGAGCTAGGATTACAGGCGTGAGCCACCGTGCCCGGCTAGCTCTGTGGCTTTCTAACCATGTGCCAGCCTCCTTGGCCTTCTGCTTTCCATCAGTGAAATGGAAGGTTGAGAGGTGGGCATTCACTTCTGTCATCTCAGCGCTCTCCAGGGTCGTTTCCCTGATTTGGCTGGCTGGGCTGGTACCTCTTTCCATCTTCATCTGCAAATATGACAGGTCATACTGGCTAACCCACAGCATTCTGCCAGGTCAAAGAACCTATGAGCTCATTTCATAGAAAATATGTAACTGCACTGAAAATATGCTAATCTCATGCTGCTGCTACTACTGCGGCCACCACCACACTCATGCAAGCCGGAGTGACACTGACCTCTTCCGCCCACGATGGCAGCCCAGCCTTCTTGTGGGCAGCATACCTAGCAATAAGTAGCCCTCTGAGGGCTCATCTTACAACCTCCAAACCCAACTCGTAACCTCACGCCTAGCTGTATGGAAACCACTAGGAAATGGTTTCTCTGGCATTGGCTGCAGAGCTTGTGGAATTTCCTCTCCTGAGAATTGTTAGGCAGCTCAACAGTTTTGCTAAAGTGGTGCCCACAAAGACTTTGAAAATAAGGAAGGTTGTCTTCTGAGGGTTTGCCTGTGAATCAAAACATTGTGGACACAAATAGGCAAAAGCCACCTTGGAAAAGTAGACGACCTCTAAGACCAGAAGGCCATCAACATACCTAAAAAAGAATGTCTTATTTGGAAAACGGTTGGCAAGTCAAAGGACATAAATGGGAATGAGTCACCGGGGCAGCTCACCATCAACCCTGGCTCAGGACACCAGGCATTCATACCTAAAATACCAACATGCTGGTGCTGCTGGCCGTGGGGAACAGCAGCTCCTGTTTGCCTAGCACTTACTCCCTGTTGGGAGCAGTGTGAAGTGTCTTCCTTACAATATCCATTTAATATTTAAAACAGCCCTAGAAAGTATGCACGCTATAGCTATTTTATAGATAAGGAAACTGAACTGAGGATTAGAAAGGACACGCAGTCTCTGAAGGTCACACAACCCATGTACACTGGAGCCTGAATCCAGACTCAGGCTATGTGACTCCCAAGGCTCTGCTCTGACTGCTGTTGGACAGCCACAGGGCTGCCTCTGAAGGACATAGTGCCAGATGGCTGCTTGGTGGAGAGCAGTGCTATGGGCTGAATTGTGTGCTCTCCAAATCCATATATTGAAGTCCTAACTCCCAATATGATGGTACTTGGAGATGGGGTTTTTGGGAGGTGATGATGTTTAGATGACGTCATGACAGTGGGGCCCTCATGGTGGATTAGTGCCCTTATAAAAAGAGACACCAGAGAGCACCCCCTTCCCACTCTCTCTGCCACATGAGGACATGGTGAGAAGGCAGCTGTCTACACACCAGGAAGAGAGGCCCCACTGGAGAACCATGTCAGCCAGCTCCTTGATCTTGGACTTCCCAGCCTTTAGAACTGTGAGAAATGAACTTGTGTTGTGTAGGCCACCCAGCCTATGGTGTTTTGTTATGGCAGTGTGAGCAGACTAAGGCTGTAAGAATTGAACTGGCCACGGGCATGGCCTGTTGGGCTTTGAGGAGACTATTTCTTTAGGGGGAAGGCCGATACCAGGGTGCATTTGAATCCAACTGCTGCTCTCTGTGATTCTGATCCTCCGCTCGCCCAGCATCATTCTGGAGGTCAGCCAGAGCAGAACGGAGCTTCCGAGTTCCCTCAGCAGCTCCATTTCCATTGTCAGTAAGTTAAGGTTATTGGGGTTTATATGTCAGTCTCGTGGGCTTGGCCAGCCTAGGTCTTCCCTACATATTGATTGGCACATTCACCTGTGGAGTAGCAACCACTGCCTGGGTCCCTCTGAGCCAGTTGGTCTGCCTTTCCCATAAGTGCCCTGCCAGCTTTAAAAAGGTGGGAGAACCCTATCGTACTCACTCCTTAGTTGCTATTCTGTGCTCTGTAGACCTCTCTAGCTGTGCCTCAAGGCAGACCACACTCTATCCCATGATGACAATGCTGGAAAAGATGATGCAAGGTAAGTTTTATTGAGTTTTTTTTTTGTGTGTGTGCCTAGTAATCAATTCATTTTAAACAAACAAACAACCAAACAACTAAGATTAATAAACCTGGAGATCCCAGGGAAGGCTTTCTGCAGAAGATTAAGTATAATCATCTAAATTTTGGAGAATGGACAAGAGGTTTACCTTCTAGAAAAAGAGAGCGACAAAAATCCAGGCAGAGGGAACAACATAGGCAAAAGTTTTGGGATTGGATCTAATCAAGTATATTCTGGAAGTTAGTTTGGCATGGCTGAGGCAAAATGGAGCACCAGCTTTGGCAAGAGAAGGGAGCAGACAATTGCTTTTTCTGGACGAGGTATTCAGGGGGCAGCCAGTAAGGTGCAGGGTGTGGCAGAAGCATCATCTTCTCACAATGTTCAGTGCTGCCAGGTTCTTTCTGAGCACCTGCCCTCCTGCTGGTGTGGTTGTGACTTGATTCTCTTGTGGGACCAGACAATGGCTGAGCTGAGTGGAACTGCCCTTTGATTAAAGCAAGACAGTCCTACTCTGAACAATGGGTTAAAGTGGACCCTGTGCTGTTCAAATTATAGCAAAAGAAGAGGCAAAGTAGTACGGTGCAGAGGGGAAAGGTGAGAGAATTAACATTTACTGAATGTCAATATGCGCTGAGCCCCATAGTAGACCCATTATCCACAACGTGTCATTTGAGTTTATTTATAGATGAGGAGGTTCAGAGATGAGTTAAGGCAACTTTTGCCCAAGGGAGGAAGCTGTGGCAAGTGGGTTCCAACCAAGATTTGTCTCACCCAGTTTTTTTAGGCTGTTTGACTCTTTAGGAGGTCTTAGTTGACATTCTTGTTTGGTAAACAATGTGCCGTGTGGGTGCAAGTGAGTCTAAGCCGCAGTTTCTGAATCTGTAAATCTGTCTCCTTATAATTTGTACCCATTTACTACTATTCTTCTCTTTCTTACAGAAATCTATTTTCCTGACCCATGCCAGTCCTTCAAAAACATGAAAATAGTATCTTTTCTCTGACTCTTCTAATTTTCAGGCTAAAACTTCATGCCTCTTTCTGTTGCTTTCCCCTTGTTTTTTTGATTATTTGCAGTCAATATGTGGTTTGCCCCCAAAGCTAATGCTATCTTAGGTTGCATTGAAAAAAAGTAGAGTGCCTGAATTAAAGGGAGGTAAAAATTTCCTTTGGTTAGAGCACCTCTGGAATCAAAGATTCAGCTCTGAGATCATGAGACATGAGGGAACCAGATGAATGAATGCACATTAGAGAAAGATCTTCCACAGAACTGGACATATTAGTGGAAGTAAAATGGACCTCCCTTTATTTCTTCAATGCCAACATTAAAGTCTGGAGTCCCCTTCAAAACTGTGCTCTGGGAGGGCACAGAAAATCTCATGCAGATTCTGAGCAGCTGCAAGGCTGTACAGGAATACAGCTAAGGGTCTGGGGAAAGACGTGGTGGGGAGGGACTAAATCCTGACTGACAGCGCAGAGCTTTCCAGGAGCCCTCGCTCAACTTTTGGCACCAGGTCTTTTAGCTGGAAAATGGGTTGATCAAGGCAGAGCAAATGATCACTGGGGGCATGAACCAGGTTCTATTATTAGCTGGCCATGGCCTTGAGCGAATCCTTGCCCTTCTCTGGGCCTTGTCTCCTTATTTTCCAAGTGAAAGCATTGGATTACCATCTGGGAAGGCCAGTTGGTTGCATCATATAAACACGTCAACTATATGAAACATTATGTTGAGGTGCATGAGACTATGTCTGGGCTCAACAGTAAAGAGCTTTATGAGTGATTGCCGGTATTAGTCAGGACAACAGGGACAGAAATCCAGACTGGGAAGGGAATGCATTGGCTCACTAGTTGGGGTGCCTGCAGGAAGAACTGCCTTCAGGCATAGCTAGACCCAAGGGCACACATGACATTGTTAGGGCTCATTTCTCTTCATTCTTTGGTGCTAACATTGGTTGGCTTCATGTATCATATAGGCTCAATTCATTAGGCAGGCAATATGGCTACTGGCAGCCCCAGACACTCATATGCTTCTATCTTATCAACTTCCAGGGAAAGAGATAACCTTTCCAGTTAACTTTGGGAGACAGTCCTGCGGTGGTTTCTGATTGGCTAGGTTTGGGTCATTTGCCCATGTCCAACCCTGTCACTGTGGCCAGGAATGAGGATATTTTGATTGGCTAGACCCAAGTCACTTGCCCTCAATCTTGTGGCTAAGGGGGTGGAGCACTGTGACTGACAGCCCCACCTAGGCCTCATAAGATGGGGCTGTGCATTCTTTCTTTTATGAGAAAACCAGGGAAATATGCTCAGCAAAAGAAGTTTAGGAAAACCATTTGGGCAGAACAAATCCTGTACATAAGTATTAATACCAGCTACATGAGTGGGTGGGAGGCAGTTTGGCATCATACAGTTCACACATTTTCCATCCTTTACAACTCAAATTCTATCCTTTTGAGTAAACAACTCAGAACAAATGGCACTGCACTGAAATTCAAGAGGCCTGCATTGTACATCCAGCATGCATGATGCCAAGCAAACAAATGGCAAGACTGGCCATCATTCTTCTTCACTCTTGGCTTCAGTTTACTCTTTTTCAAAGAGGAAACTTGCACAAATTCTCTCAAAGTGCACTTCCTCTCTGATAGTCTGACCCCTTCCAGCAAAAAGCCCCTGGGAACTTCACTCCAGCGGGCCCTAAACAAACCTGAGCAGGGCCAGCAGGACTCGGCAGCCTCTCCCTGCTCAGACGAGTCTGTCTAAGAGGCGGCTCGTTGCCTCAGACCCAGTAACCGGGTGTCTGGGGTGAGCTCTCTGAACCCCAGCCTGCTGCTATCCTTGCCACGTTGGCTCTGTCTCTTAGTTGAATAACAAACTTGTTTTTCTCCATCTTCATCAAAAAAACCCCAATTAATCCCAAAGATGTGAACTGATAGCATGCTTTTTATAACTCACTGGAACTGGTGTTCCTGAACTTCCTAATGTAACTTTAAGGCGAACAACTCTGAATGCCCACCCCAAAGGAGCACAGTTGTAAATAGTACAGGGGAAAGGAATCTTCTGGCTTTTAGCTTTGCCCAGGCTAATTTCTCTGTTTTGGGCCCTGCCCTCTCCTTCATCCCCTGCAAAAGCATTATTTGATCAGATTTTTTTCACCCATCGCAACCATTCCCCAGTGGCTGCTGGGTGATTTACTGAGCGCTGTCTGTGCCCTGGTCTCCTCACTCCTCTGAAGAATGCGCTTTTGATGAGTAAACAACAATTGCAGCTTGTTTTCTCCAGTCCCATGGGACTTGGGGTTACTTGAGTTTAGAGGTACACAAAGACGTTATAAACACCCTAGGTAGATAGCCACGATTGGCTGCGATTGCTGCGTTAGCTCATGGCATGTGGCGGGTGGGATGGTCTGACTCGGGGTTGGGCAGAGGGGCCTGAGCTGCCTCTGCCTCAGACACCTGTAGAAGACAGAGCTCAATTGGAGAGGGAGGCAGTTACTCATCCTCCTGGCTCAGCACCCAGTGACTTCACTGCTAGGAAATCGGCCCCAAGGCCTGCGCCAAGGAAAAGGGTGGGAGAGCAATCAATATTTCAGTCCTTGCTGAAACCGCCAGCAAAAACAGCAAGGGAGATGAGAGACGTGGCCCTTTCCTGAGCGCCTAACTCGGAATCTTGTTTCAATTCCACATGTCCTGTCCTGATTTTGCTGAATAGGAGGCGGCTGAGGCCAGAGGAGTGAAGCCCTTTTTGTGAAGAGACACAAGTGGGGGTCAGTGCTGAGCGCTGCCTGTCCCTGTCCTCTCCCGGGCTGTAGAACTCAGAGGGCAGGTGGCATGGCGCTGGGCTGAGAAGAGGTTAGCAGTCTGTAAACTGGAGCGATTAGGCTTCCGTGGGATCCGGTGGGGTGGAAGGGCAGGAGAGGAAAGGCAAGGGAGCTGGCAGGGCAGGCTTGCCAGGCTGCCCGGTGTCCCACCCGCTGTGGGAACGGCAGGGCTGGTTTCTGGAGCAAACCCAGAGAGGCCTGCTCTTTCCTCTCCACACCAACAGGAGGCAGCAGAGAGCAGTAAAAGTCTCGACTTAATTCCCCAGAAAAGCCCACTTTTTTCCCACTTGTTCATTTTGTGATTTGGGCAAGTTTTCACTTCTCTGGGCCTTAGTTTCCTCCTCTAGTCTAATCCTCACCCTACAGAAATGCCCTACAGAGTTTCTGAGGCAATAATGAGATGGTCAATCTAAATCTCTTTGTGCAACAAATATGGGCCCACTTAAGTTTTAAAGTCTTCTCAGGTCTGTTGTCTTTTACGCAAATTTTGTTTAAATCCTTTCTAGCAGTAAGCGGGTTATGAAAAATAAAATATAAATAAAAGGGATGATTGCTATAAAACTTTACCTGATAGTTGAAACACATTTCTTTTTTCTTTTTTTTTCACATTTCTTTTTTCATATTGGAATTATCAAAACCTTCTTGGGTTCATGTTTGGAAAGTGAGGGTTGTTTGTTCACTAGAGAAATGCCTAATGACTATCTCTGAGTGCAAGGACATGCTGGACACGGAAAGCTCCTGCCCTCCTTGAGCTTCCATTCAAGTGGGGGATGAAGGCCTTGGCTACTTTAATTTAAACACACGTGCAGGAGTGTACCACTAAATTATTTAATTTTAATTATGATAAGTGCTAATAAGAAGGACTGACTACCCCAAGATCATAGAGAGGGAGACCTAACCCAGATTTGGAGGGTTAAAGAAAGTGATGTTTGAGCTGAAATCTGGAAGATGAGTAGGGGTAGCTGAAGTGGAAGAGGAAAAGCCGTTCCTGGCATTGAAATAGCCTGTGCAAAGACCCTGAGGTGAGAGGGTAACAAGGAAGGCCAGTGTGCCTGGAATGCCAGGAGCATGCGTTGCCTAAATAGAGTCACGAAATTGTCATTACTTTTCTAAGTGAAGAAAAACAACCGCTGAAATATTGGGTAGATTAAAGTATGGAATTTTATTTTTTAATATTCAAAATCAACATTGTCAGCTTTAGGATCATAATAATGTATTTAGTGTAATTTTCTGTGCTCATATGATAATAATATTTGGTGTAAGGATCATGATACAGTGGAAATAAATTCATTTTCAGGAGCAGTTACTTAAGGACTATACCCTTAAAACTGAGTTTCCCTCTTGAGTTTTCCATTCCGCCGCGCCCTTCCTGACTATGATATCATTCAGTGGCCCGCTTTGCTTTGTGAGTTGGCCTTAATGTAGTTTTCTAGATTTTTTTCTTGCTACTTTCTTTCACTCTCTCTGTTCCACATAGTCAGGGTCCTGCCTATGCCTCCAGAGTGCTGCACCTCCCAGCTCTACACCTTTACTCTGAGCCTTCTCCTAGCTCACCTGTCCGTCTTTCTTCTCCCTCCGGAACGCAACCCCAGCCATCCTCCAGGCCCGTGAGAAACGTGGCCTCCTTCTTGCACGCATGCTGCTGCCTGAACATCCTCCCTGTGGCCATCTTATCACAACACGTGCATGCTCTGCTTCCCATCGGGGTCATTTCGTCCTTGCCTGTCTCTTCAGGACACAGACTGAATTAACGTGAATCTTTGTGTCTGCCTTCAAGACTCAGTACAGGCTGGGCGCGGTGGCTCACGCCTGTAACCCTAGCACTCTGGGAGTCCGAGGTGGGCGGATCGTTTGAAGTCAGGAGTTCGAGACCAGCCTGAGCAAAAACGAGACCCCGTCTCTACTATAAATAGAAAGAAATTAATTGGCCAACTAATACATATAGAAAAAATTAGCTGGGCATGGTGGCACATGCCTGTAGTCCCAGCTACTTGGGAGGCTGAGGCAGGAGGATTGCTTGAGCCCAGGAGTTTGAGGTTGCTATAAGCTAGGCTGATGCCACGGCATTCACTCTAGCCTGGGCAATAAAGTGAGACTCTGTCTCAAAAAAAGAAAAGAAAAAAAAAACCACTCAGTACAGTGTGAATCACATTGTGATGTATATTACAGTTAGTAGGTGCTTAATCCCAGTTGAATTCAATAGATGACTAGGAAAATTTCCTCTAACGTTCTAGAGTTGGAAAGGAATTTTGGCAGAGGGATGTTTTCCTGCTTAATAGTGAGATTGCTTGATTTTATTTGCAATTGAAAATATTGGCACAACCTAGGTGTCTAGAATAGGGGATGTTTGCATAAATTAAGCTAACTATATATAGTAGAATACTATGCAACTATTAAATATGATGCAGAAACACATTGACTGATGAAGACAATATATTGACAAGTGAAAAGGAAAGATATAATATTATATGTGTGTCATATCCCTTTTAGTGTGTAACACAGTATTGAGGGAGTCTGGTGGTAGGTGATTGTAAATGTTTCCTTTTCTCCCCTTCAGGAGACTAGGTGCAGGCATGTCTGGAGAAATCAGCTGGGGTGGGGCTAGCATTTGAGGAATGGGAGGTTACTGCGGAGGCTGTAAAGTCCTTAGAATATGCTCATCATGGAGGAAGGGACCGTAGGGTCATTCTCAGAAGATTAGGAGCAGAGTGATTGTTCCAGATATGGGACAGGTCTCTTACTTGTCCCTGATCCAGCCACTGGAGGATTCCTTCACCCCAGGGACAAAAGGACTGTGTATTTAAACCCTGGGGGACCCATTGGAAGAGCAGAAATGCAGAAGGTATTTCTCCTATGAAGAGGCAGGCATGTCCACGTGATCCAGGTGTCAGTGGTTGGGAGTCAGGAGTGACAAAGCAGAATTGCCCCAAGAGAGCTAGGGTGGACCAGGGTTGATGGGCACAAAGGCAGTGGGTGGCCCCTGAGCTGGGAGGCCAGCTGTGGGTGGGCAGCCTGGGGCAGTGGCCTGGGAGGAGCAGCAGGACAGCAGCGAGGGTGACCTGCAGGTGAGCAGAGACAGAGGCCCAGGTGAAGGTGTGGGACCCCCTAAAGATGTGCAGGGATATGGGGGGGCCTTGAAAAGGGTCCCGGAGACTGGCAACAGGCTGGTAAAAGTCATTAAGTCTGCAGTGTGACCATTAATCATACCACAGTCAAGCCCACAGCCCAGTGAGACCAGGAGGATATTTGGATTACATTTGTTTAATAAAGTATATATGCATAAAGAAAAACCTAGAAAAGGGTCATCCAGCTACTAACAATGACTGTCTCTGGGTGGATGGATGGATGTTTTTATATTTTCTTCCTTTTAGTTTCTCTGTATTTTCTGATTTTCTTGAAAGGAACACGTGTTGCTCTGGTAATAAGGAAAAAACTCAATAAAAGTTGTTTTAAAAAAATCGAATTACAACACACATGTTGCCTGGGGACATGCTTAGGACAACAGCCATTTTCAACTAAGTGGTCGCCAAAGTACAAAATGTTACCGGCGATCCACACGGATGATTCCCTCCTCTCCCTCCCATGGCCAAGCGTCGGGCAAGCCGACAGGATGGGAATTCCCCTGTGCATGCGGGCAAGTCCCCGAAGCCTGCTTGCCCGGACAGTCACACCGCCTGTGCAGCAGTCGTTCACCTCGCACACTCGCCTTCTACAGGGTTCTGCCACCTGCCACTTCTCTGGGTCCTTCCGGGAGGAGTTGCTGTTGCTGTCTCCTCTCTGGGTTGGCCCTGCTCTTTCTCTGAGCCTTGCTGACCACGACAGGGAGCATAAGGTTGGGGGAAGGCAGACAAGTCATGTGGCCATGGTCCCAAGTATTACATTTTTAGAGACAGGGTTGTGCTCTGTTGCCCACAATGGAGTGTGTAATCGTAGCTCATTGTAACCTCAAACTCCTGGGCTCAAGTGATCCTCCTGCCTCAGCTTCCCAAGTAGCTAGGACTACAGGTATGTGCCACCACACCTGGCTAAATGTTTAATTTTTTTGGAGAGATGGGGTCTCACTATGTTGCTCAGGCTGGTCTCAAACTCCCGGCCTCAAGTGATCCTCCTGCCTCAGACTCCCAAAGTGCAGGGATTACAGGTGTAAGCTACCATGCCCAGCTCCAAGTATTTTTAAATTGTAATTATTTTATTGTTTCATATTCAAGCTGCTCTATCAATTCTTTATTCACAGCTGCTATATGAATCCAAGCAATTTTAAAATTCAGTAACCGTCAGTTGCAAAATAAAGACAGTTAAACTAAACAAGGTCCGTGTCAGCCCTAACATCCTATATTTCTGTGTCTTTTGGTGAAAATTTATGGGGTACATGAGAAATTTTGTTACATGGTCCTGGTTTTTTTTAGGTGCAGTGGTGAGGCCTAGGTAACCAAATGCTCAAGTCACTGTTCCTACTGTCACCCTCATCACATCATCTGTCAGCTTTGGTACCCTCTGACGTGGGGGTGAAGGCCTAAGGTGAATGACCACATCATCTGGGAGTTGGTGCTACCATGTGCCTGACTCAAGTGTCTCTTGTACCTGGATTCTTATTGCTGTGCTTGAACCGCCCGGTTGGACCCTGCCCGTACTGACGTCTGCTGGGTTCCCATTTGATGTCACCACACCCTAGGTCAGGGCCTAGTGGAAGCACACTCCTGGCCTTGGCCCAGACAGCCTTACATTACCTGCTCCCCACTGGTCCCCTGAGCTCATCAGGTAGCACTTTCCTTTCTATTTCCTGCCCTCAAGTGACACTGGTCTTCTTTTTGTTTCTTGAACAGGCTAAGCTTGTTTCTACCCCAGGGCTTTTGCATTCATTTGCTGTTCCCTCTGCCTAGAATTCTCATTCTCTGGGACTTTTCACCTGGTGGTTCTTTTCCATCATTAGGTCTCGGTTCAAAGTCACCTCCATCTAGAGGCCCTCCCTGACCAATACCCAGGACACCCCTCCTGGCTCTCTCTCTGCTAGGGGTCGGCAACCTTCGTAAAGATAGTAAATATTTTGGACTTTGTGAGACCCACACCATCTCTGTTGCGTATTCTCCTTGGTTTGCCTCGCAACCCTTTAAACACGTAAA
Source organism: Mirza zaza (assembly GCA_008750895.1). NCBI lineage: Eukaryota > Metazoa > Chordata > Mammalia > Primates > Cheirogaleidae > Mirza > Mirza zaza. The sequence goes on from VSMD01080581.1 coordinate 79,948, forward strand.
AACCATCCTTAGCTCGCAGTTCCATGCAAAGACAGACTGTGGGCAGGATTTGGAACCTAGGCTGTGTTTTAATAGGATTTGGAACATAGGCTGCGTGCTCTAGATTGGCTCACCCTGTTTTATTTGCTTCACAATTTATTACCACCTGGAATCATCTTGTTCATTTGTTACCTTGGTATTGTTGGTCTCTCTCATGAAAGGATGGGAAACGTGTCTGTCTTGTATCTCTGCTGTCTGATACAGTGCCCGGCACATTGTAGACCCTCAATACATTTTTGTTGGATGAATAAATAAACGAACGGCTAGGTTTTGGAGGCCAATGACTTTGAGCATGAATCATGCATGCCATTTAATAGCTGTGTAAATTAGGCAAGTCGCTTAACATTCTAATTACTGATTTTATCATTGGCAAGTGACAGTAACAAAAGCTCCCTTGCTGGATTGTTGGGGTGATGAATGAAGAGGACCCTGTAAAGCACCCAGCCAGGGGAAGGCGCTCCACAAACACAGTCTCCCTTCTGATTACTTCCTCTGGCACGCTTTCTCCTCTCTGTTTGCACCTAGGCCCCAGCTGCTCCCTCATCCTCCCCTGGTCCACCCTCACGGAGGTCCCAGCATGCTTTGTGGCAGAGCCTCTCCAAGTATGACAAAGCTCTTGGAACAGGGAATGGTGTTTACAGCAGCGCTTGCTGCACGCAGCTGGGACGAAGGCCACTGGTGTGATTGATGGAAGCTGAGAGCACGGAGCTGTCCCAGTGGGTGTGCAGATCCCCTTGGATTTAGAGCACGGCCTCCGCCCCCCTCGTCCCTGGCCAGGCCTGGCTCCGGCTCTGATTGCAATTCCCCTGACTTGTAGGAGAGGGACGGGAGGAAACAGCACAGCCAGCGAAGGGCCTTCCAATCTCCCCCCAGCAAACTTCTTGTCTCATGAGCTCTGAGGAACTGGAACGAGATCCCCGAAGTGTGCGTATGGCCCAGCTGTGGCCATGTGGAGGGTCTTGGAGCAATCCCATAACCCCGGAACGTCAGCCGAAGGGAGCCGAGAGACCCTACACACCCCTCCTCCTTCCTCACTGAGGGCTGTCAGTGGGCCTGGTGCCTCCTCTCCATTCTCCTGGTGGGTCTGGTCTAACTGCAGCTGCGATGTCCCTTCTAGTCCATTCTCTTCCTGCTGCCAGAGTCACCTCTCTGCAGCTGATCAGGCCAGTCCCTACGGAAGATTTTTCTATGGAGGCCATATCCTCCAGGTGAAGGTTAAGCCAGTCGGTCCTAGGATGCCGTCCACAACTGGGGCCCCGTCTACCTTCCCCTGCTGCCCTTCCCCGTTCACTGCCACACTGCACAGCACTCTCTCCCGGCCTCCAGCGTAGCTCTCTTGACACACGGCTCTAATCCACGTTCCCAGTAGCTAATGCTTATCAGCTGGCGACCCTGTGCCAGGCCTTGATCTGCCCTACTTGATCTGCTCTAACTACTTCTTTAAGGATTAAATGGTTTGCTCACAACCATCCTACAAGGCGGGCAATTATTACGCCATTTCATAGGTGAAGAAAGTGAGGGACTATAATGTAAGAGAACTTGACTTAGTCACACGGCTAGTGGACGGTGGAGCTGGGTCAGACCCGACCTTGGAGTCTAACTCCAGAGCCTGCGTTCAATGCGCTGGGGTCGTGAAGAGGCACCGGACGTGGCTCCTGCCCACAGGAAATCGCAGTGCGTGAGAGCCGGTGGCGAGAGAGGTGGTGTGGTGCTGTAGCTGACAGGGAGCCTGGCACAGAGCAGGGGCTGGCTCCTGCTTACTCACATAACGGGCGAATGTGACTTCTGTCCAGTCTGCCTGGTCCACACAGGAGCGGAACAGGGCTCAGAGGGGCATAAGTCACCCCGGGTTATGCGACGTGCTCATTCTGGGGCCCAGGTGCCTATTGTCCTTGTCTCGGGGAAATCTGTTTCAGGGCTAGATGTGGGCCCTGGTTCTGGGGGAGGGGCACAACATTGGCTGTTCCCCAAACTCACACACGCTCAGTCCTTTGTGCCACCACCCGTCGCACCCAGGGGCTGGGCGCTGCCTCTTCACAGTCCTCACAGGATGATTTACAGCGTCTGCTAATCAGGCTGGTCTCTGGGACCTTTTGGTAACCCAGTACCCACGAGGTATCCAGGATCAAAAGTGATTTTATATGCTGCAGATTCCATGTGTGTATCCTTTATAATGAATCATTTTCGGATCTCCAAAGTGCAAACCTGATAAACACTCTCTCTCAAGAACCTTCAGGGGCTCCCCGGTGCCTCCTGATTAAGCTCAAATTCCTCATCCCGGCCTTTCAAACCTTCCCCAGTATGGATGCTGCTTTCCACTGCACCCAGACATGTCCTTGATGTCATGGTCAACCAGCACTCCTTGCTGTGGGGCAGTGCTACAGGTAAGGGTGCAAGGGACATTGACCTTGCAGCCCACACTGTACATCTGGCCGTGGTCTTGTCTGCTCACCTGCGTGAAGCTGTTTCCAGGACAGCATGCTGCCTCTGATCTCCTGTAGGCACAAAAAAGTGGTGGAAGGGCACATAGAGGGGCCCAGTGCCAGGGCCCTGTGTTGGGGGAAGGGAGTGAGAGAGAGAGAGAGTGAGGGCACTTTGCACAGTGCTGGGACAAATTAGGGTCTTCAAAACGTTATTCCTTTTGCCTTTCCTTCCTCCTACCATGTTTTGAATTCTGTCAAATGAGGATGGCATTCTGTTCAGGTGGTTTATAAGTAAGTGCTAGTTAAGTGCGATCTAGAGGCTGTCTAGGTGGAGTCCAAGTTCTGTTTATGAGAGTCCTGAGTTCTATTTCAGTGGTTCGTAGGGGTGTCCCTGCCACAGGACGCCCCTTTCTGGTCCGCTCAGGGTGCCAAGAGCCCCTGGGTGTCCACCGTCTGTGCCATCAGAGCGCTAGCTGCTGCAGCCTCGCTGGCGGGAAGGCTGGGGAGGGCATGGGGCTCCCTGCAGGTAGACTGCTGGTCTCTTAGTGTACATCGTTTGCACGGGACGGATGTTTTCTGCTGGTGGAAAAAGAAATAATAACTGTGCCAGGACCCTCGCTTCCATGGCTGGAGTGTCACTAGTGCTAAATCCACAATCTTCTTTTGAGTGTGTACACACATTCTGTGAGCCCGGCCAGTGACTGTGGGCCACACTGAGTCCATGCAGAAGTGTGTGAGTATGTGTGTGCAAGTATGAGTGTGTGTGTATGTGTGCATTTGTGATGGAACAGTCAAACTTGACCCAATGCAAAAATGCCTCCTCCTCCAGGAAGCTTTCCCAGAGCCCCTCGGCTGGAGGGAAGGGTGCCCTTTTGGAGCGCCTGGCTTTCCACCGGTATTACAGAGGCCTTGCCAAGTGTACAGCAAGCACAGACTGGAGAAACTGAGCTGAATTTGAATCCCAGCATCATCATATAAGAGCTGTATGATCTCAGGCTCCAGAGTCTTTACTGTGGAGTAGGAATAACAATACCCACCTGTTAGCTATCTCGAGTAGTTACTACAATAACACTTGTGCCTGGCAGAGTGGCAGCCCTCCGACAAGGTTAGCTTCCCTCCTGTTGCCAGCTGGGTGTGGGCAGCATCCAGGACCGTCTCTCATAACCTCTGTCTGCGTTGGCCTTAGCACTTCCTTAGGGAAAGGAATGAACATACACTGTTCCTTAACGACAGTGGTACACTCTGAGATGTGCTTCCTGAGGTGACGCTGTTGCTGTGTGAACATCATGGAGTGCGTTTACACACACCTAGATGGTACAGCCTACTGCACACTCAGGCGGGATGGTGTAGCCTATTGCTCCCAGGCTACGAACATGTACAGCATGTTACTATATGGAATACTACAGACAATTGTAACACAATGCTAAATATTTGTGTATCTAAACACTGCTAAGCATAGGAAGGGACACGGTAAAATACGGTATTGTAATCTCACCGGGCCATCAGTTTACATGTGGTCTGTCATTGACATTGTTAGGTGGCACATGACCGTAAACCCTTGGGGAGAGTGATGTTTGCTTGACACGTAGTAAGGATCAAGAATGATTGGCGTCAAAATGAAAAATCAACTGATAGACATCAATTTGTCATTGTGGTCATTCATTTTTCATTTATATAGTAAATATGCTGCTATTAATAGTTAAAGTGTCTTGAGTATGTCGATCAATGCAGAAGCCACAGAATGATAGAACTAGTAAGGATTTTAGTGACAGATCACCTGGTCACTGTGTTGCAAGGGTAGTGACTTGTTTAAAGACACATAGGCATGTCATGGCCAAGCCGAATTTTGAATTGAGGCCTTCTGACTTTCAGCTCATTACAAGGCAATACTTACCCTGATCGAATTTATATTTTCAACAGGGGCTGGCTCTGGGTGTGAGAGTCCCAGCCCTTTTGGTAGCTTTCTGCCTTGGCAGTGTCACCGTCTGGGCTCTCTCACACCCAGTGCCCCCATGACTGATATACGAGTGGAAGACGCCGTGTTTACTTTCCTTCCTCAATTTCCCCTGTGACGGAAGAATAAAGAATTCTTTGGTGCCTGGCAGCCCGCACCACCCAATCCCCCCAAACATAAAAGAGCTCAGGCAGCCGCTTTCACTTCCAATTTGTCTCAAGTGGAATAATCCAAAAGGTGGATTTCAGAGGTTTCCTGGAGACAGAAATGCTACCTACCCCGTGGCCTGGGCCCGAAGGGGAACTTTCATGAAATACGGCCCAGGTATTTGATGTTGCTTGGATAGAATAATGAAACACTTCTTACAGGCAATTTATGAGTCTGAAAAACAGGCAGCTGACTTTCAAAGGCAGACGCCAGAGTGTCAGCAGGTTTCTCTTAAGGTCAAGGCAGAGATGAAAACCTGCCTGAGGCTAAATGAGGAGAGGTTTGGATTTGGGGGTGCATGACGGGTTTCATTCCAAGCTGTTGGCACCTTTCGCCACACCCCCTCCCCTGTGTTATTAAGAAAAGACCCCTGGACATAAATCCTGACTCAACCACTTATTAGCTGTGTGACCTTGGGAAGTCCCTTGACCTCTCTGAGCATCAGTGTTCTCACGATTAAAATTAAAGTAATACCCTCACCTCCAATAAATATTACGCATATTAAATATGAAAGTGCTGGGCACATAATGGGAAGTCCAATGGTTTTAAAAAATGAACGGAAGTGTTTATCACATAGATATTTCACCAAGGAGTAAAATAATAAAAGTGATGAACATTTATTGAGGGCTTAATATAGGCCACAAATTAGGGGACCTAGGGCCTAGCTTGGTCCCATCAACAACTTTCTGTGGCTCTTGATCAAGTATTTTTGTTTTTCCCCTCCATCTAGGTTTTATTTTCCCCATCTAGTAATAAAATCCAGTTACTAAAGGCTAACTATCTGCCAGGAGCTGTGAAAACATTTTATGTCTCCTTCTTTCCTTCCCTCCCTCCCTCCCCCCTTTCCTTCCTTCCTCCTCCCTTTCCTTCCTCCCTCCCTCCCTCCCTCTCTCCTCTCTCTATTTAACATACCAAATACCTACTGCATGCTAGGCACTGTTCTAGATGCCATGATATAGCAATGAACAAAATGGAAAAAATCTGATGGTGCTGCATTGATATTCTAGCAAGGGATACAGGAGATAAACAAAATAATTTGTATAGTACATTAGAATGTGATGAGTGCTGTAGAAAAAAATGAAGCATGGAAGGGGCCAGGGCCTGTGTACAGGAGGGGTGATCTCCCACGGAGTGATCAGCTGCGGCCTCACTGAGAAGGTGACATTAAGCAAAGAAGAGACGGAGGGAGGGAGCAAGCTGCTTTGAAGGCAGGGAGAAGATCATGTGCAAAGGCCCTGAGGGAGTATGCTGGGATCCTGGGGGACCAACAGGGAGCCTGTGGCCACAGCAGAGGGGAGGGGTGAGGAGGGGAGGAGGAGCAGGGGCAGCTCAGTAGACCCTACCCAGCGCCTGGTTGGCCAATTTAAGAGCTTGTGCTTTTACTCTGAGTTGGGAATCCAGTGAAGGTTTTTTTTTTTTTTAATTTTAAGTTAACCAAATTTTCATTTCAGAAAAATCTTCCTATCTTTATCTTTCTTGAGAAGCATTCTTATTCCTCTCCCAGGAAGCTCTGCCTATAAAACCCTGCCCTGAATTGCACTCCTTAGGCAACTGTCTCTCCTCTCTGAGCTCTCAGGGCTCATTTCTGCATTTGAGGGTTTTTTTTTTTTTTTTGAGACAGAGTTTCACTTTATTGCCCAGGCTAGAGTGAGTGCCGTGGTGTCAGCCTAGCTCACAGCAACCTCAAACTCCTGGGCTCAAGCAATCCTGCTGCCTCAGCCTCCCAAGTAGCTGGGACTACAGGCATGTGCCACCATGCCCGGCTAATTTTTTCTATATATATTTTAGTTGGCCAATTAATTTCTTTCTATTTATAGTAGAGATGGGGTCTCACTCTTGCTCAGGCTGGTCTCGAACTCCTGAGCTC